>VZSC01009649.1:21029-34945 GCA_013398225.1 Steatornis caripensis
CCCCCCCCCCGTCTCAACACCACCACCGCCTTCTATGCTAAAAACAAAGGCGTTTGTGAGAAAAGACTTCATCAAACTGCACTGCTCCCAGCATCCTTCTCCCTTAAATGCTCCTCTGTCACATCAGATTAGAAAAGGACAAGAAACGTGAAATTAAACCAGAGAGATGTTGGTTGGCAGGCCTTCCGTTATTCATTTACTGTTTATTATTGATTTTTGTGCCTGTGCAGAAGGGTCACACACGTGTGTGCTGCAAAGAGGACGACCACAACTTACAGAGAGCTGTGTATGTAAGGCAGCTCAACAGCCAGAGAAGCTCTCTGTGGATTCTCTCTGTGACTAGTTTTTGGGTGGTTTTTTTTTTCTTTTAAACTAAGAAAGTGTCCAGTGTTAACCCTGGGCTAAACCAAAGACTCCTCTGTAGCTTTAAGGGTCCACTGCAAAGATGCAAAGGGGTCATAACCCCGAGGGGAAGATCTGAGATCCCACCATCCTGGGTGATCCCCGCGGCAGGAGCTGCCCTCCCAATGAACCAAGCCGGGTCAGCATTTACAGTAACCAACCCGGGGCTGCTATCATTTGCACCAACAAACAAAATGGCCCCTAACAGCCCTGCAGTAAAGTGGAGAGCATAGAGGTGTACAAACCCACGCATTTCTGCCATCTAGTAAGAGGAACTCCACCGTTATCTAGGGAAGAATAGATTTGCCATGAAGATTCCAGCCTGTATTACCAGCTCACCCAACGAAAGTAGCAAACCATGCTGACTAGTCCTGCCATCGCTGGCTCTGCATCCCAACTGACAGAGCGCTTGTAGAGCTATGTATTTATAGACCTAGACCCTCAATCACAAGGAGGACAGTGTCATACAATTATTCAGAAACCTAAACAAAACCGATTGCCTAATAAAGATGTTGTTCCATAATCAGACACTGCCAGCTTTAACAAGCCCTGTAGAAAAATCGGGAATTTTAGATCTACTTGAGTTTTAGAAACAGTAGAATAGTACTCGAAGCACCTAAAATTTTCAGGTGAGTGATTTACTAATTACTGGGCTTGGCTTACATCATTTAAAATTTGTCATACTGTCAGAAAGCTTACAATACCTTGTAAAACTGAAAATTTCTCTTGCAACTTCAAGAACTTAAATGTGTGGGAAGATAACTGATTAAAACTCTTTACACATAAAAGCACCTGAGAAACTTCGCAGTTTAGGCTGAGACAAGTAAGCTTTTTTTAACACATAATACTCACTAAGTAACTTTCTTTAACGCTGTCTAACAGGCACTGCTATGAGTTTCTTGATACCTATGATGTTCCAAACACAGGAAGGCAGTGAATGTGCAGACTAATTTCAGATTGCTGGGGGGTGTTTGGGAGTCAGTCACGCTAAATACCCTCTTCTACCAGGACCTAACGTCAAAAAACTCTCCGGTCGACACAAGCGTTTCATCAGAGCCAGCAGGAGCTTTGCTGACTGCTTCAAGGAGGCCAGAACTGCAACACAGACTTTCTCAAAATAATTGTGGAAAGTTAAATTTCAGTTCTACCTCAGAGACACCAATCTATCAGCTAAGGCTTTTAAATAAAGCAACGCCAGCCCTGTACAAGTAACACCCACAAGACCTGGGATGTTCAAAGATTCCCCCCTGCTTTGATGAGGACAAACGGCAGAGAAATAAAGTTATCTGCCAAAAGCCAGACTGAGTTATACCTTAACAGTTGTATAAAAGCACTTAAACATGTATCAAAACAAACCCAGTAAACCAGTAAGTGCCCTTCAACAAAATAAATAATGAGACAGCCAGGTAAGAAATAGGATACAGTAGTCCCCAAAACAAAGTGAATACTTATTTCACTTTTAAATGGGAACAAAACTGTTTGATGTGGAGGAAAAAAATAATAAAAGTGCAAGAAAAGAGATACCGTGACAGGAGAAACAGAGACGTAACTCAAAGAGCTTAACACGTTCAAAACAAGGCTGAGTGCGAGACGAAGGGAATACACAGAAGTCATCTTACTGAAAGAAGGGGCATTTGAAAAATCAAGCCCAGCATCAAGACAGTTTTAATAAACTGATGAAACTCCCCGCACTATGTCAGAATGCCTCGTATTTCCATACTTAACACGCAGACCCAAGATACTGCACTACTGACAAAGCAGTACTATGTGAAACTTCAGAATTTTAAAGACAACAATAAAGTAAGCAGTGGAGGTACATGAAAAGTTGGATAAAACACAAAATAAATAAATCATGCCAGACCAACCAGATGTGTCTCTTTATTAAAAACAGCTAGTTTTCTAGCCAAGAAAAATGAGCAGCTCTAAACCGTCTGGATTTTGGTAAAGTGTTTGACAGTGCCGTAGGAAGTCGCTTAAAACAGGAGACATGGAGAAGAGAGGGAGGAATGGGCAGAGATGGAGAAGCCTGCAGCTTGCCTGGGAGCGCTGGGCTACGAGGAGAGCCCATGGAGCTGTCAACTGAACGTTAGTGAATATTTTCATTACCAAAACCAGAAGGGTGCAGAACAAGGCTGGTATGAGCTGCCAGAGAAACCAAATCAAAGTTAATGGTGCAAAGGTTTCTGCTCGCAGCTGGTCAGCTGGCGTGACAGGTCCTCACCTACTGTAATGACCACATAGTTCTACGATCCATCAAGGAGATACTGGCACAAAAAAAAGGCAATTTTAACCGTATGACTACACAGCTAAATATTTCCAGTGGAAGGCGAGAAAGATTAGTTACACTATATAAGACAGTTAACGAGGCCTTACCTTGGCATACGATGTACAATGCTGGTTATTCAATTATGAAATGGATAGAAAACTGAAAGAGTAGAGTTTCACTAGCATGATCGAGGACATCCAGCTGTTTTAGGAGAGCAGGCTAGGACAGCCTGACTGACTTAAACTCACGCAGGAGGGGGAGGACAAGGAGCAAAAACCCCACGTGAGTGCACTGGGAACTGGTCCTCGTGGTGGCGGTGCAGTTTCTGAAGGCAAAGAATTTGCAGGAGTGCAAATACGTGCAAGCACGAATACCTCTGGGCTGGAGTAAGAGCAAGGTACTCTAACTGTCAGAGTTACCAACTTCCAAAAATACCTTTCAGTGCAGTGGTTTATAGGAAGATAATGTAAAATATGACTGAGGACTGGAGTCGGGAACCCAGAGAGCCCCGTCCATCTCTCTAGTTCCATGCAGCACAGCTCCTACCTACTCCTCGCAGGAGGCCAGGGAACTATGCAAGGACATCAAGGGTGAAAACCCCGGCTCCCGTGGAGCCACGGACAAAACACCCTCGACTGTAACACAGGCCAAATCCTGCCTCGCCAGGTCTAGGCAAATCCTGAGGACCGGGCATCTTCAAAAGCCCTAGAGCTAGTGAAGAGTTCCTCATGGCTTGGGTGCCCCTCAAGACTACACGGCTTTTGGGGCTGCTGCTAACACAGCCGTCATCAGTACTTTAAAACCACAGGCTCTTGACCAGGATTTCTGGAGGGAAATCCAAGCTAGGAGTATGTAGCGTAAAATTTACTGCTAAGGAGATTCTCTTGTGCTCGTGTCACTCCTCCTTTGTCCTGACCCAAAGAGCTGGACGGACGGTCATAGGGACCAGAAGGCACTTCTGTACCACCCAATGCAGCACAGTACACAAGCCTACTCTGAGCGGGCAGATAAACCCATAAAGACAAGTGCTGTTGAGGACACACTTCTGGCTCCTAAAAGCTGTAGGTCTGCATCAGAGCAGCACTGCACGAGACCTCCTCAGCGTCTTCTCTCAGCAGGGAGGGTTTGTCAGCCGGGCTGCAGCGTCCTGCTGCTGCGTGAGTTCTGCTTCTGCTCGAGAAGCGGCTTCAGTCACACTTGGGGACTCTCTGTCCCCTCGTCCCATGCACAGGGGTGCGACACACCAGCTGCCCACCCTCTCCTCACGGGGTCTGGTTTAACCTTCTCTGCGAAGGCTGAGGAAATGACTAGCCTGGGACTCCAAGCTGAGATTTGTGTAAAACATACCAGCTGGGTACGCTGCTATCAAGTTCACTTCAGAATTAAAAATAGCAAGGGAAATTTCACATGGAAGATTAAGTGCGTTAGCAGATCATATAACCTTGCTCCAGACCAAGCCGCAGTGTAAACAATTTTCAGTCCTCAGCATAAAACACAGAGGCAGCACCATCAAAACATTTAGGTATGTGAAGATCAACGTCTACCGCACTCTCGGGTTACAAGCACATTTTCTTGAGAAATGAATGGCAGCCTTACAAAATAAAACGATGACGACCATAACGTTTCTTGCACTTTAAATCTGATCTCTGAGTGTCTTGCTGCTGAGCACAAGACCTAACATATCGACCTAACAGGCTTGACATTTAATAAGCCAAGTTTATTTCTAGGAAGTGAGCTGGAAATTAGATCTCATGGTTGCAGTTGGCACACTGTACAGGAGAGGAATCTTACAATGACCGCGTTTCGGTTTTGCCCTATAGCTTTCATCCTTCTAATTGGTATATTTAAGTGCACTTAATCACTTAAGTATTGAATCTACCGCAGTGATAAATCTCTAGTTTATACTCCATAATAATATATCTCTGTCTTCTCTCAGCAGCTGGCGAGTTTTGATCTGAACTTTGAATTTAGGTCCCTTCCTCAGGCTTAACAGTAACAACTTGTTTGTTCTGTCTGCTGAAAGCACAACATTAACTCTTGTCTTTAAATGCGTTATCCTTGCTTAAGCTTAGTGTTCTCAGTGTTAAAATTGGTTGCCCTTCTGCAGCGCCCAACCAAGAAACACACACACAAAAAAATCCAGCTAGCCTGTGCTGGGAGTTCACAAAGCAACTTTCACTCATTAGTATTTACACAGCATCCCTGGTCCATGTGACACTTCACAGACACGAGGACGAGCTGGAGTTTATAATACAATCTTTCAATACATGCCTCCAGTGCCACAAAAGGCTTATTTAAAAACAGGTGGAAGGGGCCTTCAGACACCCCCTTTACCAGCCAACGGAGGGGCAACATCCCCCCAAGCACCTCACAGTCCAGCCACAGGACCAAGCTAGGTTTTATCTTAAATTCTTTGACAAATGCCCTAAATATGTTCCTAAAGTAGCTTCGGTAAAAAAGGTAAAACTCAGATGTGACCATCAAATCACAAGAGGGAAAGCCTATCCTCACAGGCTTCCTGAAATATCTTGGTAAGCTGTTTAGGCCCCAGATGTTAAGAATTCATGCATATTAATTACCTTTGCAGTAAACCCCTGGACCTATACTTGCAGAACAAATCACGCCATTAATGATTTGCAGGATTGGGGTCTCATTTCCCTGAGCCTTAGTTCTCCCTGTACAGTTCAACACAACTCTCAGTTGCACTCAACATACCAACAGACACCTGAGTAGGGCCTTATTTTGTTAAACACAAAGTATCTTCTAAAACAACTAGCCTTGTTATAAAAAGCTGAATCCTGACTTGTTGCAACTGCTGCACAAAAGACTGCATCTCCATCCCCATTTTTTTGACGGTGATGTTCATTTCTGTAGATTTTAGTCCAAGAAGAAACAGCTCGGTCATCCAACGCAAGTCGCCACTTGAGTGGTTTTATTTGCTTTACCGCTTGCCGACAAGACAAATAACTCTCCCTTACGCAGAGAGCTTGCCAGCTGACCAAGGCGTGCACAGAAATCTTGGACTTGGTGGGGACGGCGGTCTGGCACGTGCACAGAAGTCCTGGCACATCCAGCGACTATTGTAGCCTCCGTGCTTGCACAGTATCCCTGCGCACCATCAGCAAGCTCCTCCAGCTCGGCGTTGGGTTTTTTTTAATCTCAACACGATAGCCTTTTTACTAGTCAGCTCTCCTGTTTGTCACGGGCCATTAGATTTCAGTCCCATTCCCCCTCTACTGAGCCTGGCAATCCTTATCACGCCGACAGTCTCAATACCACGACAGCCAAGCTGCAAAGCCATAGAGCATCACGTGCCATAGCAAGTGAGCCCAAACACACACATCGTCAAAAACCTCCATTAAAAGCATACTTTGCATGTGAATTCCTCTGGACTCACATTGCAGCCACCCATTTTTGTAATATTTGTCTCCCCTATAGTAAAGGCTACTTCAGTATGTGCTATTTTCTTCCCACAATACCACTTAAGAGTATCATCAACCACCGCTCAATTCTTTGTTTCTATTAAAGCGAGGGCATTACACGCAGCATGTCTCACAGACAGGCTGCTTCTTCAGACCACAGACGATTTGGCCCCAATTCTGCCAAGTGTAACACGTGCATTTTTAACTCCAAATATTTAGGATGCTCACTATATGTTTGTCAGCTAGATTAAAGCTCTTGCTCCTCGTCAGCTACTGTCAAGTTGCTCCTGCAGCTTCTCTGTGATTAAACAGTTTGAGCTTCCTTATGCTAGCAATGTGTTTTGCTAGACTCTGCCTATTTCCTCTCGGAGATGCTGCAGTTTTCAGAATCCATTTTAAACCACAGGCATATCACTGCCCCCAAAATCCCTGTCTTATCCAACATCATCTTCCTAATTCCTGCAAGGTGTTGCTCTCCAGGCAGGCATCACGTCCTTCTGTCTTTCACTTAATGTAGAGCTTTGGCACAGAATTATGTGTTTCTCTCTCTTTTCAGTCCTTTAGGCCTGACACCGCTTAGCACTTCTTGCTTCCTTCACAAATGCAAATTTACCGTCTAGAGTTTTGCATTTGCTTTGTTTACAAAATAACCACAGGGAAAAAAAAATCTATTTTAAATTTTTCCTGTAATTTAGAATCATAGTATTTTCACAGCCGCTCAGACAATTAGGACCTACGATCTCTGTGAACAACGGGGCTTATGTTCTTTCAGGCTAAATTTATCCTGGCACTCAGCGGATGCCTAGAGAAAATCCCACTACATATATGCAGTTTTAGGAGCACGTCTGAAGATTTCCATCAGCACATGGAGGACATTAGACTTCAGTGAGAATCTGGCAGTACAACGCCATGGTTGCCAATCAGCCAGTGTTACAGTAAGCTCACTCAAGGTTTTATCAAATATTATTTTGAAGGCTCTGGCTTACATATTTCCCCTGAAATACTGGTTGCAAATCTTCTAGAGCTTTTGCAGTATGAAAGTCGGTTTCTTAAAGAAATATTTTTGGAAAACCTTGCCTTTGCCACAAACTTCACGGGGTTTCCTGCATTTGATGCTGTTTGAAAATTTAAGCTCAATCAAAAAAATAAACTCATGAAGAAATGCCAACATTCATGGAAAACAAATGTCCTCCTGTATCATCGTACGCTGTGCCCATCGGGAAATTATATGAGAAGTTTTGTTAGGGCTTTTTCCCCCATTTTGTTGCAAGAACCCCAAGTTTCACCTACAGAGACTTTTGTCAAAAGTGGCACACTACTTTTCACGCACATTATACTCTTTTCCATAAAAATTAAAGAGAGAATTTCCAAGCGTACTATGCCGAAAATACACATCGCTTAAAATGGCTGTACAAGAACCTCTTGAATATTAGCATAAATCCAGGTCACAACTAATTTTTTGTAAACCCCAAAAAAGCAGACCAAAGAAACCTCTAACACCCAAACCTTGTCTGGAGCTCAGCACCACTACAAATACTTCACGGTGCTGTAAAAGATACAACTGAAAACAGAAGTTAAGAGTGAACAAAGCACTGCTTAACTTCATTCCATTAGAACTGCAGAAAAATAAGATCAGTATTTAGGAAAGACTTCATTTACATTCTGAGAAACGCAAAAATTAAAAGACGTGTCATTTGGGGACAGTGGGCAAACTATCTGTATATAACTGATGTGGTTTATTCTGGGCAATCCATATACAGAATTAATGCCAACCTCGCCAGAAGTGAACACGTATTTAAAGTTTTACTTTCAACAGTCTAGTTCATACCAAAAAAAAAAAAAATCAACACTGCACTTGCAGGGAGTTAAGAATTTCTTCTCCATCTCCTTTTGGTGGCACAGGAATTTTGCTCCGGGGTTTCTGTGGTCACATCACCACACTCACTTCTGTAGCTCACACAGCAGTGTGTGGCTCACAGGGAAACCCATCACAAAGATGGCAGCTGACTTTGAAGGAAGGCCAAGTTAACTACCAGCAAGTCTGCAAACATAAAAATAACTGTCCTTCAGATCTTCTCAAAAGAAAGAAGTTGTTCACTCATTTTAAATCCATTTGAAACTCCGTGGCCTTCCTCAGGTTAATGTTTTCCAACCCTCATGAGCCTTCCCAGGCTTAAATTTACGAAGGGGAACAATACCTTCTCGCCACGCTGTCAAGATGCTATCACAGCAAACACACCGTGACACACACGGTGGCTACAGTGACCAAGTACATCGCGCAGGCACCGGCAGCCCCAGCACCACCAGCGCCTGCAGCCGTGCTCCCTGGCCGAGGGAGGACAAACCCCTGGCTAATAAAAAACCTTCGGCCCTAAGGGTGGTTTATCACCGTCAGTCCACACGCATACGGCTCCAGATGGCTAAATATCACCAACAGGGCAAACGTGATCATTAGTTAAATTTTAGTAACAGGTGAATGTTTTCTGCTGCTACTTGAATTTGAGATTATGGGAATTAAAAGTTATTTATTTCTCACACTGCAACGTACTGGAGCACATCCCACCAATGCCGAGATCTGCAAGGTCAGGAAGCCCAGAAAGGGAAGATCAGAAAGATGAGATGAGCTTCACTGGCAGCAACCCCCACCCTAAGACACCACAGCCCAAACCCGAGAGGCATGCTCCATCTCCTCATCTGCCACGGTATCGGTGCTTACAGAATCACACCCAACTGTCTTGCATGGTTAAATACTGAACAGTTTTCGTAAAATGAGGGTTCAATGAGATAGATTTACTGGAGCGGTCCAAGTGCCTTATTTACCTAAGCCTGTGCAATGCACACATCAGTGAATGCATTTGAGGTGGACCAGATCACCGTAGCATCTGGCTGCCTAAAAATCTCTCAGTTCTGTGTCTTCAGAAAGACTCCTGAATAAAGAGGAAGTGTTGCCATCCTAATTTTACAGGGAACAGAGGAGACACTTCGAACACGTCTCCTCCGTCCTCCTGCCTGTTCATGCACAAACCCTGGTGGTGAGCGAGTAATTTGGTGTTGGCCAGTGCTGCAAGTGTGGTTGCACATCAGTCCCTTTCTTCTCCTCCTCTTCAGATGGCTGGTGTTTCAGGCTCTGGCTCTAAGAGAAACCTATCGCATGGTCACAAATCCCACGTTAATTAAAATCCTAGGTAATCATTTCACTATAGAAATATCAGAATAATTAAAAAAAAACCATAATGAAGAAAAGCACCACGTTCCCCAGAAGACAACTTTGTCCCAACCACCAGCTCCTCACCAAGGTGACGTGGTCTTCCTCCTCCAGCTGAGGTTCTCCCAGGCTCACTGGCCTCAGGAGACCGTCAGGACAACGTTACTCACTTGCTCTCATGCTGTAGGTTTCTAAACCTCCCTTCTCTAGGTGTTCAGCTGGTACCGGTATGGGGCCCTGCTCCAGTGTAGCTGAAATGGGATGTCCTGCAGAAAGCTACAGACACCGACGGAGCTAGATGCAACCCAGAGCTCACACCTATATATTTAACACTTTAGGAAATCAGGATTTCTGATTTCCCTGCCCTCAGCAGCTTAAGCTTTGGGTAAAGCTTTCCTCCCGTCTGCTTCGTCACAAGCCAGTTGCACTTAATGCTCTGGTTATTAAATCCATCTTTCTGTTGCGCTTTGAAAGGATAAATAAAATCACCAGAAACTGTTTAACTTCTGGGCCTCTCTCCTTCTTTGGATATGAATAGAAAGCCAAACTGTTATGTCAGGAAAAACAAGCAGGGTTGCACATTTTTAGAAGAGGTGTGTCTTAGTTTAGATTAACGTGGCATTCCGAAATTGTGCGAGTGCCAACGTGGGAGGAAAATACAGCATGTTCTATAAAATAATCACGTTTATTTTAATTATTTTGGAATAAGATGATAACATTCACTTCCTCAACTACTTATTCTGCATTTAGTATTTTAGCCTGGCACGTTAAGTCTCCTCTCTTGCTTCCTGGCGAATGGTATGGTACAGTACAACAGTTCAAACACTCCTATTCATAAAGGATTTTATTATTTCATTTGTACATCAAGCTTCAACAAAATGCAAAAAACCACGAAACACCACAATCAAACCTAACGTGAACATTTTCATATGACAGGCCGCATTTCCCTTTGATTATAGCACAGTAATCTACTCCACTGAGGATACTGAAATTACACTTGTCCCAAACTGCAGAGACATTCAAGCCCGGGAGCCCTACAAAACACACAGAATGACTGATTCGGACTGCCAGAGCTACCAGCTGCGTGGGGTGTGCACACCCATACAACATCAAAAGAGGGGAAAAAAGCCCCTACATTTCACCTTAATAAAATTACAGCTAGAAGTGACCGCTGGACTATGTGGTGAAACCATCCACAGTTACTCTGATGGCCGTCGCTGCACAACCCACTGCCCAAGTCCTCGCTGAGAAAGGGTTTAAGGCTGTGCGAACACCAGTGACTCGTATTTCGCCATCTAATTTGAAGACTTTCAGACATGGGAAACCCAATGGTTCCTTTGGCAGCTGATCCACGGTTTGTTAAAAATTAATGCCCGATTATGACTAAACTGAGTTTGCCCTCTGCTTCCAGTCATCAATTCTTACTGTTCTTTTCGTGATTAAAAGGCCATTTATTTCTCCCCCATGCCAATACCTCTTTACTGTAATCTAGTCACCTCCCAAGCAAAATCTCTTACTCTGATGCTCCTCTCCAGCCCTTAAATCATTTTTCCAGTATCTTCTCCAGCTTTTAAACCTCCCTTTAAAAAGGATGACATCAGGCATGGAAAAACAAAATCACAGAACAGTACGAAGTCCCAGTCCCTGCGCGCCCTTAGATGCCACACTTGTCCCTCATATCACAGCAGCCCACCGTGGACTCAGGTTAAGATGTTTGATCCAAATATCTAAAACCTTTTTAAAATCGCTGTTTTGTGAGGTGCAAATCATACCTGCGGAACTGCATTTCTCTTACCGGGCGTCTAGGCCTGCATCTGGTGGTACTGAAAACCTGTTTGTTTGACCTCAACACGCTAATGGATCCAGCCTATTCTGATAAAATGCCCGGACATTGTTTTTCATTACCTTATTATTTCTTTACATCATGCAGAAGTTTTAGTAGCAACATTTATACTTCTATTTTCACATCACTGAGATGCATTTGATTAGTATCACATCTGGGGCCGGCTGCTGTGGTACGTTATGAGCCACCTTCACCCACTGACAGTATCCTATTGTGATCAATTGGGGAAAAAACCCCACAATAAATCAGATTGTTTTTAATCCTTCCACAAAAGCTTTGAAACACGAAACAAAACAAACTCATGTTATTGCCAGTGCTGATTTTTTAATAAATCCTATTTAGGAACAGATGATGCATAAAGGCCATATTGTGCCTATTGTTCTCCCCGGTAACCCATTTTCATCACGCACTTTGTGACGTACCAGTAATTTCTTCAGTCTTTTTAACCCCCTTAATGCTTTAAAACACGCAGGTGTGAAAACCTCCCCGATTTGCAGATTTCATACTGTCCCTTTATGTGCATGCGGGACATTTCAACAAAAACCAAGATGACTCAGCTGAATACAACTGGAGCAACATTTCGAATGAGAAAGTGCGTCAAGAACTAGTTCGTTCAAACTCAGGAAAAAAAGCAGAGGGGTTTGATTAGGTCTCAGATGGACACCTGTGACTTTTTCCCAATGCTGAAAATGATTATAAAAAGCATTCTGATGCTGTGGCTTGACAACCACGGCCTGCAGTGTTCACCTGGGACTTATGTATTACATAAATTGTTAAGAATCAAGCAACAAGAATTACATCCTGTTCTAATTGGTGTGCAGCGATGTCAAAAAAACCCAGGATACGCGTTTGAAGACATATTGAGAAAGTCTGACCACAACTGTACTTAAAAGCTGGTTTTAATTCTGTTTACTGTCCACGCTTTTAAGTGAAAATTGCAGTATGCTGATTTTATTTTTTTTTTAATTTTTCTTTGATGCTGGAATTCCCAAAGGTTTATCAAATGACAACAGGCCAGAAAGACAGGTGAAGAGCACTCAAATAACGTTCGGCTTCCCAGCAGCAGGGATGCCGCATGGGTTACATCTCCTCTGCCCCCAAAACAATTAAATTCCTTAAATGCTCATAGCAGCTAGGAAGGAAAAGCAAGCCATTGCAAAACACAGACCCAACTGCCCAATTCAGACTGGCAAACGCTACAGGAGTTACTGCTGCTCCAGTACAGTAGTGGCATACTGCCTTATTGAGACTTAACAGTCAAAGCAAAGTCCATTGCAACAGCGATAATCTCCCAGCAAACTTGCACATGCATTATTTATTCACACTCAGAAGAATACGCTGATATCTTATTTTTTATCAGAAATGTAATTAAAGTTTTAATCCTATTAAAAATGCTGAAGTATAATACAAATCGTACAGCAAACGGCATTCATTCTACTCCATATACTGCCCAAATCCAATTATCATTCCCCATATATAAATCCAGTGTTCCCTGTAGTAACCAATCCTTTTTCATCCTTCAAAGAAACCAAGAATTTTCCACAAATATTTTATTTTGGAATCCCTCATACACACATACGCCACCTGCTCCGAAGAAAACTCCCAGAAAGAACGGTCTGCCCTGCAACCAAAGAGGGGTCTGTCTACACCAAAGATGAGCCTGTTACAAAAAGGAATTGAGACCAGGTGCATAGGAGATGTAAATTACTTTTGGTTGCTCCTGACTTAGGCTTGTGAATTGAACAAGCTGCACATTTTTGCTCAGGACCCTGAAATTCTCCGTTATTCTCAGAAGTACAGAAAAAGCATGACATGGGCCGGGGCGGTGGTGGTGGAGGACATGGACAGCAGTTGTGCTATTTAATACGTACACGGTAAAACCAATACCAATAACTCAAGCCACTACTTGAAAATCAAACATATAATTCTTTTCTCAAAGAGCCTGCTTGTCAAAAATCGGTATGTTGACTCCTTTACCAAAGCCCAGAGCGAAACACAACTCCAGAAAACAGCAAGCTTCAGCGACGCAGGGCTGGGCCACCGTTTGCCCTGTGCTCCTGAAGCCGTCTTGACTTCTTTACCTCTACTCACAGCATAAAAGAGGGGACAGAGAAGCTCCCCCTTTCCCACTACAGCCCTCACACCGCCAGGCACGCTGGCACAAGGACCAAGCATCCCGCAGGCAGCTCCCCCCCGCAGGCAGAGCAGGCAGGGGAGCGCGACGGAGCGCCGGCAGACGATCCCCGTGCGCACCACAAAGCACCCTCTGGGTGACGCTGGGATTTCTGCAGCCTGTTCCTGCTGCGGCACGGCGACCTTAAGGCTCCCAGCTCCGGGAGGAAACTCTCAGCCGAGTTCTGCGTGCCTTCGAGCCGTCCCCCGGGCTAGCTGGAGCACGCCCGGAGTCCCTCACAAGCTAACGCTGCCCACCCCCCCAGCCCCATACGAAATCCCACCGGTACCAGCAAGCAGCGGCTTGCGGGGAAGGCGCAAAAGCCCGAGGGACCCCGGGCACCCCAGCACCACGCCGGGCACCCCCTAGGCGGGAGTGTGCCGGGGAAGGGGGACACGCACAAACACACACCCACGCACACGACCCCGCCGTAACGGGACGGGGCGTTCGAACGCCTCCGCTCCCCACCGCGGGTTTTACGCCGATCGCGGGGAAGGGGGAACGGTGGGGTACGGGCTGCCTGGCCAACCCAGTGTCCGAGGGGGCAGTGGAGGTGGTGTCCCCCGCGCGCAGACCCCCGTGTCGTCCACCCCCCCCCCCCCCCC
>VZSC01009649.1:35402-68501 GCA_013398225.1 Steatornis caripensis
GGAGGGGGGAGGGGAAGGGGAGGGGGACACGACCTGGGAGGGTAGGGAAGGCCGTGCAACTTTTTCCACGGCTTTACGATTTCGAACAGCAAGTTCAGGCGGTATTTTCACCATGCAACAGGACTTTAAGCCTAAAAAGGGCTCTTTGTAGGATTTTTTTTTTTTTTTGCAGTTTACTTGTGTAAGCGTCTTGCTAGGATAATAGGATAATATCAGAGGCGTAAAACAACGGTTTTGCTTGTATGCGTTTGTGTGTACAATGCTCAGCAGGGTCCCGAACTGTAAAACTCTTCTCCCCTTGGAAGATACTATAAGGCACAGGAATAAGTGTGTCTTATTAAAATAACCGTCGATAACACATAATCGTCAAGTCACAAAATCGTCCTCTTGTGAAATGCATTTTTCTTCTTCCCTCACTCTCTCGATGAGGTATTTCTTTGCGTAACAAGATTCGACAACAGAACGTGACAGAAATTCAAAGGTCAGTTAACGCAACTGATCCCTACTTTTTTCGATGTTACACAAATTACAAACGTTGAAGCAGACACGCACTGTGTATTGCAGTTTGTTTGGATCTCCCTCCTTCTGTGTTCCCACAGTCTGTTTGGAGTGGGATAATACTTTCCAGCATCTTAAGAAACAGGTAGTATTTCTTAGCAGTACCAAAAGAACAAGAAAACACAGAGAATGTTTCCAACTGGCAATAGCCACTCTGCCCTGGATTTTCTAGTCTGCCAATGAAAAGGTCATCACGGAGAAAAACGTAGTAGCTTTTCCAGAATGTTTACAATATCTCAAGACATCAACCAAAATAAATCTGTAGTTGCATAAACTGTTCTCATATAGTAACAAAAGCACCGAGATTCACAACTTTTTTCTTCCAGACCATGCTATGAGACTTGAAGCTGGCTGTGTCTTGTGCAATCGAAAGTGGCGGGATCTGCTGATCAAGGGATCACAGTCCTTGTATCGGAATATTGGTGACAGAATGACAGAAGGTTTTCCTGCTAATACATTGCAAAACTTTAAAAATTAGAATATACAGGTGGCCTTTAACTACAAAAAGGTCATTTTGAGCTTAATTACATACCAAAGAAAACTACATTTCAAAATTTCAGCTTTGCCTTCCAGTTATAAAGGCAAGAAATACTTAACACATGTCACATCTGAAAAAAGTCAACATTATTCCATCATGAAGTTATTTATAAGTCAAAATATTCATCTCACATTCTCTTACGTATTTGTAAAAAAACACTGTGCAATTTTTTCACTTTACTAAATTTTCCTCTACATATTTTAATTTTCAGAATATTACTGCTTATATTACAAAACAAACTATGATCAATTACTTTTATGTATGAAAGACAGGTGGTTTATGGGGCTTCTAAAAAATCATAAACAATTTTTTCTTTTCATTCTGTTAAGCAGCCTTCTATTGAAAAACTGGAGTGCACTGTGTTGGTTTCTTCAGCTATGCTTTCTTTATATCCCCTGTATTACTAGAACATCAAAACACTGTGAACTCTGCCCACTGAAAGCACAGTTATTAATTTTATGCCTTTCTTCCTTTAAGCACCACTGTTTCTTCTTCCCCTGGAATTACAGCTGTTATTTTGCAGTAATTTTATGCATTTCACTCCTGGATCTCCAATGTTTTTACAGTAAGCATAAAGTATTTAAAAACAAAGCTGCCAAAGGAGTCCAGCTCTTCAGGCTCCCAGTAGCACACTCCAATGGATTTCCCACTGGGTGCTACACACAAAAGTTGATTATAATAGTAGTAGTAATAATAATAATAATAATAATAATAATAATAATAAAGCATGCGTCCAAACTCAAATGTTTGCATGAGGTGAAGAGCAATTACCCATTAGGATATCTTGACTCATGACTAGCTTGGTGCACTCACATGACAAATTACGTTTCTATTGCCCCTATTAAAGAAGCATCTAAGCTGACATTCAAGACAAGTTTACAGTCCAGGCCCTGTTTAACACAAATTAGCTCTCCTCTTCAAATGCTGCTCGAAAGGAGTGCCAAGTATTAATACAAAGCCTTAAAACGTGCTTTTCACAAGTCAAAGGAGCAAACTGTTCGGTGCTATGAAAAGCCTCGGTTTTATTGTCATCTGGCTCCAGGCTTTGCTAAGTCAAGACATAACAGAATTCAGCTGAAGTGATCATTGGACAAAAAACTTTTTGAAGAGAGTCTTTTATCTTTCTGCTAAGATTTTCCACTCAATTATCTCACTCATTTAAGTGTTTTCTCACACAACCCCTCAGGTACCCCAGTTCCTACCTCAAAACACCTTCTAAGTGCAAACACCACTAATTTGTTTGCCATAAACCGAGTTCAGGGTTCCTAGTTTCTCATACGGCTGTCGATGACTTTGCTAAATGAAATCAGGAAGTAGAAGCGATGACAGTTACTAAACATGAGGTACAGTGAAGTTATCGGTTTTCCCCAGAAGAAAGAAACACTCTTGAACTTGTGTCCTGCCAAGTAAGAGAGAAAAGATGTGACCGCAAGGCAGCAAAAGTCTAGTTTGAAAATTCTGCCCCGCTTGATCTTTTTATGAGTCCAGATCCAAAGCAGTAGGGTTTTAAATATTCTTTTTTTGAAGAAAATAAACCTCAAAACACCTTGTGTCTGAGCATTTCAGAAATCAGTAACTTTTTCTAGGCCCATAGCATGCAGTCTCCTTGGAGCCCGGCTATGAAAAGAGATTGCATCAGATGTCTTGGCAGCCGAGAGATGGCCAGACACATTTGTTGAGGACGTTACATTCAGAAAGGGCACAAACAAGACCCACATGGGCTCTAGACCTCTGTGAACACTGGGAAATGTTGTCAACGGGGTTCAAAGGAGCCAGACATCCCCCTGACCTTCAGCTGATGCCTGGTTAGCAACTGAATGCAGCTAAGCAGCATTATGCCTGACATCTTTTAACCTAGATACATATTAACAATATATACAATTAACAATATTAACAATTAACAATATATACACCTATGCATGCATACGTCTGCACATGTATCTACATACACATAAATACATGTGCATGTAGTGCACCTATTAAACCTATCAGATGAATATTAAACAATATCAGGGATGAACTAGAGATGGCAGCCTAAACGGAAACTGGTGATGGTGAGAAACAGCATGCCAATGTGCCTGAACGCACTGGAGGAGAGTTCGTGGCATCCCATACTCAGCACTTTTCAGACATACCAAAGTCTGAATAAAACAGCTTAAACTCATGCAAAAATCTGTTTTCAGCTAAAGCACATGGTCCTTAGTCACAGTCCAGAGCACTGAAGATATGTCAGGGAAGACTGAAATACAAGTTCATGCTTAATTCACAATTAAATCAATGTATTTTCATTAAACCAAAGACATTTCAAAAGCACGTAACTACAGACTTCCGTGCGCCCAGCCTGAAGTTTCTGTTCCCCATCTTACAAGTGAGGTATTACACCACTATGAGAATATGCTTCAGCTTAAAGGAAGATAGTAATATTTCAAAATATGCTACCATCACTAAGAAGGAAAAATCAAATAAGTATTTTCATGCCTAGAGCACCACTTGTCAAAAAGCTTAAAAAAAATTTCTTCCTTATTACTCCAATGTAGCATGAAGGTGGGAACATGGGGGTGAAGCTCTGCCAGTTTTATTGCTTCAGAAAGCAAGGGAGCTGTACTCGAGGGAGCTGGATCCCCAGACTCCCAGAGATCTGTTTAAACCAAAGGAGGATGGAGAAAATGATGTTGTCCATGGACATGGGGACTCTGCTAGAAAACAGGGTGACCTCGAACGTGTCTGAGCATTTGCAGGGGAGGAAGGAAAGACAGCCTGAAAGGAAAGTCACTTTGAGATCTTTACTGACAAGAAAATGAACCAACAAGCTGCCTTAATTGCAAGACAAGTCACAAAAACCAAGTTAGATCTGGCTCAGTTAAGAGTGGGATGTCAGTGCAAAGAAAGGGCAAAGAGAGGTGTTACCAAATGGTTGATGCAACTCAGAGCAGTGTTTCAGTATTTTCGGGTAGTGTTCGAAATAAATCTTAACCAGAAAGAAAACCCCAACCCAAACCTGTTTCCTTCTTTTTCTTTTTTGCCTAACAAATTATTTTTCTCCCTAAAAATGAGATGGGATTTCCACCCTGACCATCAGCACACTTAGGTGTCAGCGTGGGACAGAGTGCCCCATCCCAAACACACACATATGCTAAAGCACATTGAAATGTATTTGTTTATTTTTAAATAGATGGAAATAGCCCCTGGTAGCACTTCCATATTTTTATCAAGTAGAGGGACACACACATTCATTGAGGCATTTGATGGTCCTCTGTAAAAATCAGGTGGTCGATGAAGACACGTCAGTATTTGTACAAGATGGTACATGCTTAGGATTCATAAAGGAATCACGCGAGCTGCGAGGTTGGCCTCTGGTCAAAAAAAAAGAGCTCTCAGCAAGTCAGAGTCTGGGATCTGGATCCACACGTTCTGTATGTCACAGGAGGCAAACGAAGCTGTGGGAGAAATGCGGACGCAGAGACAGATGGCGAAAAACCTGGCAGAGAACCAGCGCTGGTTCCTCCCTCCCCTGTTTAGGTCAAGGAAAAGGACAAGAGCTCAGCTCCCCACGTTCATGCCTTGGACTGAAGCTAAACGGTAAATCTTTTTTTTTTTTTTAACTGAGATGCATTTGTGGGTGCTGGAGATGGAGAGGACATTGAATTTCCTTGCTGTTTGGCATCTCGTCTTCTTTTTTCCTTAAGAAAGATGTTAAGAGTAGGCTTTAATTTACTGAACATTGATACTATATTTAATAAACAAACCTTTTTAAGAGATAAAGTGTCTCAAATCCTCTCCTCTGAAATCCAGAATTAGCATATAGAGAGCTTAGTTTATTTTTCCCCTATCATTTGTCAACACAGCGTCTTCACCAGCTACGTATCGGTAGAAACACAGGAATCCACTGACAGTTGCATTTTACTTAATCTCCAGAAATTCAGGTGAACGAAATCGAGCACTCACAGTGCTGGGTCACGTACAGATAATTATTGCTGGCAACCGCTGCAGAGGATAAGAACAACTCTGACCGTAGGCAGACCAGGATGGAGCAACCAGCACCTCCTCTGCCATGGAAGGAGGTAGCACCCAAATGGCACACTGAATTTCCTTACACCACAGCTAGACTTGGCTCCTATTAAACTTTTGCAGAATCAAGTACCAAAATATCCTTTTGCCTTGCCTGACACAATTCTTTCCTCCTCAGCCTGTGTGTCTCGCCTCTTCACATCCAGCCAGTACATCATTGCTGAGAAAATACCTCTTTGCAGGCCATGGAGTCCCCATCCTCGTTCCCTCCTGAAGGAGGATTATAAGGAGCATTAAATGGAGACAAAATTTTCCTAAATCCCAACAGCCGCTGGGAAATGGGTGGTGGCTCTTGTAGCTGGAGCGCAAGCAGAGGGCTGCAGTGGCTGGGAGGGGGCACCATGGTCAGGGCAGCAGGCTCTGCAAACGCTTTGCAGTGGCTCAGAGTAGGTAAATGGAGCATAGCAGTACTTACACCAGAGCTTTACACAGATAAGGACCTGGGAGAGGAGAGCCTCGGTACTGCTGGCCACTTCTTCTTGGGCTCATTCTCCTTGCCAAGCGGTGATCACGCAGGGGCAGCTTGCGTTGCCCTTGCACAGCCTCCCACAATAGGCACGACGGAGGTGACGTGCCCAGCACCAGGGGCGCTCTGCTTGCCGGCAAGAGCCAAGCATGCAGGTGGTAGTTATCGGAGTGGCTTTCGATTCCTCCCCTTCTCAATATGCCTTGCCCTTTCCACACGTTCTCNTCCCACAACAGGCACGACGGAGGTGACGTGCCCAGCACCAGGGGCGCTCTGCTTGCCGGCAAGAGCCAAGCATGCAGGTGGTAGTTATCGGAGTGGCTTTCGATTCCTCCCCTTCTCAATATGCCTTGCCCTTTCCACACGTTCTCCCTTAGAAACAGGACTCTCTTTTAATTCATGCTCCTGCTATTTGGCTATTTTTAAAAAAGAAGAGAAGATGGATCCTTGCTGCTTCCCCTATTGCTTTTATTACAGTATGTGTGTATTTTTCCTTGCCCTCCCACGCCCCAGCAAATTAGCTGTTAGGCCTTTTCAATCCTGAAATACAGACTGTTCCCAAAGTTTTTATCTTCCCTATTTCGCACTTTTCTGTGCTGAGGAGACGTAATCCTCAGGAATCCCTCTCCTACAAGCTAGCCCAAGTCTGCTCTGCCTAACTGGTTTTGATAGCATACTGTCCCTTCTGCTGCTCCAACAGGAATTCTTCTGTCCCATCTCGGTTCCAGACAAAAACACGTATTTTGCACATCCAGAGAATCCTCATTTACATTTAACTCCAGCACTGGCTTCCTTCGCTTTCTGTTCAGACACAGTCAGTGCAGCTGAAGGAGCCAGTTTGTCTTCACTCTGCTGACGGAATCAGTTGCTCTGCATGGCAGCTGGGAAGTAAAACAAGATAAAAACCGGGGTGGGTAAGCAGGCAGCTTCACCCACACACTTACATTCTCTCCCCTCAGCACTTCCTAACCTTGCCGGCAGGCACAAATAGCCGTATTGAAGGGATTTTTTCCTTACAATTTCATCAACAGACTATGAGAGGTTCTGAGCAAAGGACATAGTAATGGCTGCTGCTCCCATGTTTTCATCTTCTGTCGTGATCTCCACCACCGAAGATGGTCACGTGATTCTAGCAAACCCACCATCTGCAGTGAGTTTTCACTGTTAGACCTAACCTTGGAACCTCTTTCACTGGGTCCGTTAATTTGTTGGTAACTTTGATTCTTCCCAGAGCGATGATCCTTGGTGGTGGGATTGCCAAGGTTGTGTCTGCTACCGCCCTGTTTTTCAACCTTGTCGTCTGTGTTTTGACACCAGGCACTGAGTTACCAGTGTCAGCAGCTACAGTTTGAGTAGCAATTTTACTACGTCTGGCAGGAGGGTGAAGTATCAGGGAGCTGAATTTATTTTGGAAATTATGTACTGGCACTCTCTGCCTTCTTTATCTACGTTCAGCTAGAGTAACTCTGGTCACACCAAGTGCCGGTAGGCCTGCAAGGGCCTGTTTGGTACCCAGCTGAAAGAGCTAAGGAAAGGTAGGCAGGTTCTTCTATGGAAGACAATGGCTTACTAAGTTTAGTAATGAACCAGGACAGCACACCTACTTATTACTGACTTTAACAGATTCTTTTGCTTCCTCTTGAAGTCCAGATCCTTTTGCACCTGCAGAATCAGTTATGTAGCAACCTCTGCCTTTGCCTTGCAGCAAAGCCCTAGAACAGGAGCAGCACTTCAATTCTTCATGAGCATATGGCATTTACTTTCTTAGCAGCATCTCTCAGGTCTCATCTTCTGCAATTGAGCTGGCTCCTGGCATCTGTGACAGTTAAAGGACTCTTCATACTCAGTACATGCCCGCAGGAACTTTAAACAGGCTCTTGAACGGCACAAGCTTTTCTGATACTCAATGAGAAGCGCTGGATAGCTTGGTGGAGTAAGGATGCCATCTATTCCTACACACAGAACTGTTGGGACATACGGAAAATACTCGGAGGGACGGATGTTACACTAGCTGCCATCCAGTCTTCACCAATGCATGGCAGGAGAGGTGAGATGTGCTCCAGTGCTTCTGAAAACAGGACATGTTCTCCTCTTGGACTCCTAGCTTAGGCTGCCTTGTCAACTCTGACTGATCATTGATTCCTTTTCTTCTCCTCATCACAGAAAAAGGAAGAAAAAAGCATATTATGTGCTTCCTAGCACAAGAGAGGGTGGTGCATTTCACCTCCTCAGTTTTGACCAACATCAATGCCTACAAGATACTGCTAAACCAACCGCCTGCTGTTGGCACAAATACCCCAGGTAACAAGGATCCAGCTCATCACGCTGGACAAATTCACAGCAGCCCCTGATTCTTCATTCCAGGATGCTCTTAGCTCAGAATCCATTTGCTGGTTGGTCCACATCATTAGGACACCAAATGGTCTCATTTTTTTGCATGCTCCTAGTGCCTACTTTGTCAATAGAGAAGGGTAACATCAGGCACACATACCTAGCAGTGGTTGTTTTGGTTTCTTTTTCCCCTCCTTAATTTAGCACAGGCTTTAAAATTATAATAGAAATCTTCTAATTGCTGACGAGGACAATGCTAGAGAATATTATAGCATTCAAGGCCAGATTCTAGCAACCGGAAATCCAAGTACTGTGTTAATATCATGATAGCCTGCAGTATCATGAGGACCAAAATGAACCATATGCAGAGAAAAACAAGCTTCTCAAAATGAACAGAAATGAAAAAGTAGGATCTAGAGAAATGACTTAAAGTATTGGATTTCATGTAGAAGTTGGAGTTGCTGGATGCAGTCTTCAGCCTAAAAGCTACGCAGTCTGGAGATGCTCCTCAAGCACACAAAACGCATTGCAAAGAAAATGGGAACAAGCTGTTCAGTATGCCCACAGCTAAGATAAGAAGCAGTTAAGATCCAGCAAGGAAGATTTAACTTTTCCTGATATCTACCTTACTACTAATACTACCAAAGCCTAACAAGAACTTGGAAAGGAAGGATAACCTTTAACAGTTTCTTTCAGAGCAGACCAGTCTCTGTCCTGCCATGCGAGGTTGAGAGGCAGCTGATCCTGCCACACTGTGGAATAAAAAACAAGACCAGCTTTTGCTTTCCATTCAAGGATTTCAAGATTTCTAACATCACTATTGTTCAGAAATCTTCCAATTGAATATTTGGAGTCTTTAACCACAACTGGTTTTTGCCCAATTGCGTTTTTACTACCTCATGTTCCTATTTTTACAATGAAGCGAAAGACTTGCAAAGCTTACCGGTTTTACAGCATCTAAAAGCTGGCTTGACAATGCAGCATCACATAAAAGGAAAGAAGGAAGCAGATTTTTCATCCTGCTACTTAGTTTAGAACGGCTAATGGCTCTTGAAAGCTCAGATTTCTACGCCAGTTGCTTGGGCAGATACTAACCTTAAGTGTCACAGCAAAGGTGAAAATGTATTCTAAAAAATCTGTTCATCTTTTGATTTACTTTGTAATGAACTTACTCCTTTTCCAAGCCTCCTTCCCTCATTTCCAAATTACATAGAAGTTATTTCTGCGTGGTAAGACCAACAGACAGGAGAAAGAGGTTAATAACCTCGCTATACAAACAGAAGGTTATTAACGGAAGGGCCACGGAGGCATTTGGGGCAGCATCCTCTGGAGTTTTGACTGGGTTAAGACAGACTGTGCTAGGATGGGAAGAACAGCTTGAGCGATACTTGAAGCATGATACTTGAAATGAGATGTTGGCATTTGCGAGGTGCAGGTTTGGGAGCAGCTCATGTACCCAGAGAGGTGGGCAGCAGCAGCTGTAGCTCACAAGCACCGTGTACCCAAGACTTCTCTTGGGAGTGCTCTGCCAGCCTCCCGCAGACCTGTGCTCCTGGAGTGCAACTTGAAGTGACCCCTTCCTCAGAGCTGCAGCATCAGGCTCTCGCTCTCCGGGCCCCACAGGAGACTTGGGTGAGCGGAAACACATGGCACCTCTCTTCCTTAAGGAAAATTGTAATAGAACCTATTCTTATGCGTCTTATAATCTTACTGATACAGCTTGTGTTATAACTGGATGTATTGGGAACAGGCAGCACAACAGCACCCCAAAGCCCAGGGCTGGTTTTTGGGCCCCTTGCTGCATGATTTGCCCTCGTGGCACCTTCACAGCACAGCAAGAATTTGAACCTTTCTGCCTTTGGGCACCAAACTTTTAGTACCCAGCTTCTTCAACAGGTGCCCAGTCTGAGACAACACACACCACCATCCGGTATCCAAGACAGCCAGCACGCTGGGAAGGGAGGAAGCTCAAGCAGGCAGAAAAAAACCACTTTAAGTCCACTGCAGCCCAAGAGAATGAAAGGTAAGTATTTCTTCTGCACTTAAGAGCTTGTGACTGTGATTTTTCAGTTAGGTTCATAAGCAGTTTATTTGCAAAACAGGAGATCTAATGAGCTAAACGAAAGCCAGGCTAAGAACGTTTGCTCCAGGGACACCAAAACTCTCTTCTCTCTGTCTGAGGAAAGCTGCCTAGGTTCCACATGTACCACGAGAGGTAACTTTTGCCTTAGCTGGCTGTTGTACCACAACTGGCAATCCCTCCGAGGACAATTTTACTTGCTAAGGAAGAGATTGCGAGCATGTTTTTCTGAACCCCTCCTCACAACACTTGTCTTGTGTTCATAGTGTTGTGCCAAAGCTGTAGCTCAGCCTTCTACATTATCATTCCTAAGTAATTTCTGAAGTAATCTTGAAGGGTAACTCAAACTTTTGAGTTTTAGGAAACTACTTAAAGGAAGTTATCTCCATTCTTTCATTGATGCCTACAGTAGCTGTACTCAGTGTACACTTGACATTGAAAAATACTAAGCACATTTAATAGAAAACTGAAATGAGTATTTGTTAGTCATCATTAGCACGTGGTGGTGTCTCCCCAAACAATACTTTAGCAGGCACGCTTACAACCCTGTAAGCTGGAAGTTGTTTCAGATCTAAAGTTATTTCAAACTACAACTAGTCAGGCAAAAGTCCCTACATGCTCTCAGCTTATGAGGAATAAACTTAGCAGATTTGTCCCTGCACAGCTTTATTGATTTGCAAGGAAAAGATGCACAGAAAAGCCTAACCGTCTTTACCAAATACATTCTTTAAGGCAATGATTGCCACTCTTATCCTCTTCTGTTATGTGCACATAGATAACATCATGGTGAGCAATACCTGTTGCAGGTAAGCCAATCACAGCAGCAGAGGAAAATATTGCTAATAAAACCTACCAAGCACTCATTTTAACAGAAGGAATAAAACACACATTCACAGTTCCCTTCCTTTAGCTGTGAGAAAAAATTGTCAAAAAGTCAATTTAAGTCCGATGCAAATTTTTCCCTTTTAAAAAAAAAAGTTCAGAGTTGACACTATCACACAATCGACACCTCAAGGTTATGAACAAACTAAGTTTAATCTAAACCTAGTTTACAGTTGCATCAGAGGAAGAACAGTTTCAGTCTGTCCAGTAAACGAATGTGGCAGAAGCTATGTCTGTGTCAGCAAGTAATTCAGCATGATAGGAGTTAATCCATAGAATCAAACAGTCGATGTTCAACCGCTATACCTACAGTATACACAGTTTGGAAAGTTCCAGGCTAGGTTTAGCCTGATCCTCCAGACATCCTCAACACAGAGGTTGTTTCAAGCTGCTTGAAGGAAACCACTGCTACAGACCGAGCTGGAGGTCACACGGGCACACCCACAGCGCAGTTCCCAGTTCAGGTTTCTTCCAAAGGAAGTGAACTCAAGAGCACCAAAACCGCTTTGTCAAGCCAAGCCAGTACGTGGCAAGTGGGGATGAGAGGCGTTTACACAGACTGGACTGGAGACATCCCCTAAAGAGAACACACCTATCAGGATGTTCTGTCTCACACAATACTTTTAACCCCCGCTGAATGACCATGTCCCATTGAAGTGCGTTGCAGTGTTCCCAACTGAACCAGCCAGCAGAACTGCTTTCAGCATGTAGAACATAAGAAGCAGTAGGGATATAACCAAAATTAATGATTTTAAAGTTTCATTCTACCTGCAGGATGAATTAAGACAGACGTACAAAAATGGGCTACTCTAGAGAAACTGAAAGCAGAATTGTCACTCCTTTTGCAGATGTTCAGAAAGAATGATTGCTTACTTGCGTAAGTTGAAAATTCCTTCGTATCAAGGAGCACCGAGATGTGTAAGATGTAATACACTCCATAAATGCAAGCATTTTACAAGTCCATATTACAAGCCATAATGTCTAGTACATCAACATTCCACAATACAAAGCTTATCTATTTAAAAATGGAATATAAACAAATAGTAGTTCACATTAGGACAACTGCCACAGCAAAAGTTATTGGCGAAAGTGCTTTACCTACACAAAATACACTATAGCCTACCAAGCAAGCTCTGTAGTTCTCCAATTTAAAAGGGGTAAGGGTAGACACAAGAAAAGGGCAAGCGACATCCAAAATTCTGAGAGAAATCAAGAACTCCAGATGTGTCACGTGCCTCAGCTGATACTTGGGTCAGCTTCATCTGGGGAGTTATTACCCCTAAATATGAGACAGCATACCATTTCAAAAAAGCAACAGAATAGTTGATTTACTTATAAATTGCTTTATTGAAGCTGTAACTTAATAAATTTGATGTTCAAGGCGTAAAATTATCTCGCAGACTAAAAATTGACACAACAGGAAAAAACACAAGTAATACAAATCTACTTATGTCACCTTACTGGTAGAATTGAACCCGTAGGATGCTATTCTTTGAAGATAAGAAACTAAGACTATCAAAGGACTGAATAAACAGAGAGGGAAACACAGCAATAGAGTACTTCGCAGTAAAATACCTCTTTATTAGGAATATATTTAAAATTAGTTTTTTTATTTCAGGTATGCAAAACAGCATTCTGACTTTTAGCCAGTGCTGATTCCGGTCATATGCAATATTCTTATAGGTAGAAAAGTTATTTGCACTGTTGTTGCCCATCAATGGTTCTCCTAAGCACCCTTTCACTGTCTTTTAGTTTTTAGCTTTTTCTTAAATACACTGAAGAAATTCTTCAAACGAGGTTTGCATTTAGATCTTAGTTAACGAAGATAAACAGACTGACCTGACAGTGACTCAGCATCTGTTACTAGCTCACACACAGCTTTTGTAAGCCTTCTTTTAAAGAACAGCACGGTTCAATAGCTGATCTACAAAGACAATTAAGAGGGCAACTCTCCAGGAAGACTGTGGTAGAACAAATCCCACTCTTCTACTATACAGTTTAGTACTGTAAAGTAGCCAGCAATTTCAAGAACTTAAGTTAATTCTACACCCCTTTATAAGAGAGCACTGAAGAACAAAACATAGGGGTATTGCTATTACAATTCAAACAGTAAACTACATGTTTATACTCAGTACAAGTCTAGACTCTCTTTCTATGCTGTAACTTAACAGTTTAAGGTGATTAATTGGATCATGCCGTAAACAAAGATACAAAACCTTTGTGTAAACTTTACTGGTTTAGGAGTGTGCAAAATTACCCGCCCTCTAAAAAAAAAAAAAGCTGTTTAATTTTCCCAGCGTGAGCATATAATTAGGTAGCAGATTTTAAAACAGGTTTTCATCCAATTAAAAATGCTATCTATGCATTTCACAGAAGTGTTATAGGGCATTTGTAATGAAGTCTGTGGGTTTAGATACTTGATGTCCTTTTTCAATATGGGATATATCAGACAGGAAGAGTATTCTCCAGACAAATGTGTGACGAATTTTTGGTCCTGTAACTTCTTCCACCCTCTGCAGCCAATATGAAGCTAAAAGATACCTGTTTTAAGCAGACTTTCATGTGTAGATGTTTCTTAAAAGCAGATGGAAACAGTGGACGATCATATTACAATAATCTCCAAAGACACTTAGAATACCCAATAGGCCACAAGTTTGTGGCTGTTTTAAGCACTATTTTAAAAATATATAGAAACACCAAACCCAGGCTCTATCATGAAGCAATATGATACTCAAATAAATATAAAATTTGCATTTTAATGTCACATTGAATTTTAGTACATTTCAATCCAAGAAAAAAAATAAACTGACAGACATAGTAATGAGTACAGGATTATATATATTACAATATGCCTTGTTATAATACATTTGTGGTTTTATGATAAAAAACCTCAAGGGCAGATGGAGTTTGAGCTCATTTAAATAATTGTCAGGAAAAGAGCATTAAATGCATTTCTGAAATAAGTACTTTTATTTAATTTCAGAATCTTAAAACAGCATTAGACCTTGGCCTTCTCTTAAAAAAAAAATTAGTTACCACAGAGCTAGCTAAGTAAGTATTCTGAAAGGTTTGAACGATACAGAAAATGCTTTTCCCAATTTAAATACAATGAAAGGACAGATGATTTCAAGAACAGCACCTATGGCTAACTCCATGTTGACCTTGACCTAGAAATGCACATTACTGATCTCCACAAGGAATCCAGCAAATTTTGGAAGTTGTCCGTTTCATGTGAAAGCAAGAGAAATGGTTATCATATGTAAAAATATTTTTCAAACTGTTCTTAACGTGCAATTGAAAACTAAAGGCATGGTCTCTTCATTATAAAAAAATAAAGGTACAACAGAAACTCTAAAGATATTCAGCTATACTGAAGTTGCAACCCTCAGAAATGAAAGAAAAAGGAAAAAAGTCAATTAGCTAAGCTTTGTGCTCTAACCAAACTACTTACAGTGATTTTCAATGGCAAAAGCCCATGCTGACTGGGTGATTCGACAGTTCCAAATACTTTTTGTAGTAATTTTTATTTGTATACAAGGACACTAAAATGATCCAGTCATGCAATGTTCACTTTAAGCATTCTGCATCTCTTTTCCAATCTTATAGCTAAGGATCTTGTTCCAGTCAATCTTGGTGCGGGTAACTGGCAATTGTCGACGTAAGGCCTTGAAAGTAGTGTCCGACATAGTCTGATAATTCTCACTGATAGCAGTCTGTCAAACACAAAGTGATAAAAAACAAAGACATATGAAGAACAGAACCAGGATCCTGCATTAGTTAAAATGTTTGAGTACTCTGTTACCTCTTGAACAGGCTTAATAAAAATATGCTAAATTAAAATATTTTATGAAGGAAAGCTGTTCGATCTAGATTGAAATTATGGGAAGAAAATTAGTGAGATGGATGCAATAAACCTGGCTGTAGCCTAGGTGTTTCAGCAAACCACAGTGTGGTTAATCAGCAGCATGAATAAAGTGCTGATCAGAGTTAGCTCCTACATCATTAATTTCAGACACCAAAGTCTTCCACTGTTTTTCCTGTGGGGATGGTTGAGTCAGTCCACAGCATCATATGAACTTGCATATAATATATAGGATACATACTTAGTAAATTTTCATTAAAGAGCATTTTAAAAAAACTGACAGAACACAATGTCTGAAGTTTACCTTATGTACAAGACCTAAATGAACATGAATGCACTTCTACAGAGGATATCTTGAACAGTTATACTTTTGTAACTTTAATTGCCAATACTTGATCATGCTAGAGACTCTTCTGCTCTCAAAAAAAAAAAAGACTTCTAATGTAACATTAAGTAGGCGAGTGCAATCACCAGAAGGTATGGAAAGGGAGGATACAGTTAACAGCAGCATGTAATCTATTATATTTGTGTGCCACTGCATTACCTTAATATCAAAAGCTTAACTAATTATAGAACACTAGCTTTGTTTAAGAATATGGTAACATTATACATTAATGATACAGTGTTTGTTTCCAACATACCTGATACTCATTTTCTGCAGCCTCTACGATTTTTATAAATTCCTTTGCTGTCTGGGCTTCATTCTAGAAAAAAAAGAGCATTTGAATTAGGTCTGATGTACAGCATGAGTCTACGAGCTGTTGCTTTATGTTTTTTCCTACAGTTATGAGAGATGTCAAGTAGACTTCATGAGAACACAGGACCATTTAGTGGATTAACCAAAACTGAACAAAACATTAATCCAAAAGGCATATGCCACATTATTATTATATTTATATTATGTTAAAAAATTAAAAACAGTCCAACTGCAACAAGCATAAATACTATCATGCAGCTCATTAAAATATTTTGATTTAAAATTCTATGGTACGATAAAAAGACATATGGAACAGACCACCATTTGGAAATATGACAATACACACACACAAGTCTCTAAAAACATGCAGAGTATGGATATTGACATTATCAATGTTAGATTTCCAGTACAAATTCAAGAAAACTTAAAGGACCACCAGCTAACCCAGAAGTATGCAGAATACAACCAAAAAACCAAAACAAATTTGTTCACCTCTAAACATTCTGGATCTGCAGACTACACTGAGGCAAACACTAGACTTTATATACACGATCTCCTAAAAACATCCCCAAGTACATCTTTCAAAAATGAGAGTGCAACACATCACAATGTCGAAATTTCAGCATTGCTGATAAGCAGTTTCTTGGCTTTGGGCCGCATCCTTAAGTTTGCAAGCATGTGTTTGTTTCAAGAATAAAAAAATGACCCATCAGTCAACCTGGAGACAAATTAGCTGTAGTGCTTGAAAGAAATCTCAAGAAGGAGGTGAGGGTTCATGAATTTTGAGACTTCCAACTTGGTGTTGGAGACACTCCTAAGGGTGCTTTAGCAGAACCTGCTGAAAGACAGGAGCGCTCTTGCGCCACGTGATCCCTCGTTCCTACAAAGGCAAAGACTGGCAGAAAGCTATGGCAGCCTCACCTACAACTGGTTCAAAGTTTCAGTGAAACCACACCTAGCAGCTGTGAAAGCGCTCCTGGATGCCACAGAAAGAAATGAAGGAGGAGGCAGAGACCAAGTAAAACAAATGAAAGGGTTTTGACTTCTCAGTGAACTGAGGCAATGATTTCAAAGGCTCTGCTAATGAAAGGAAGAATTCAGGGGTATGAGGTCTTATTTGGCTCAGAGAGAAATTAGGGATAAGAACATAACCTCCGGCAAAATTATTCATAGCTCTACCAACAAGAGAACTCTTCAGTAATTCATTTCACTTGTATCCACTGATGGTACAAAAATGCTTCTCTGCCAAACAACAAAAAAGAGGAGTCGTTGGGGCTCCTTTTAATCTACCTACCATTCATTCTGTGTGAAACAGGAACCTGTATAGCCTCTGCCCTCTATGAAGCTCGAAGCCAAGGCTAAAAATTGGTAACCAGCAACATACTTGCTTTTGTTCTAGCAGGAGGTAGGAAAATTATGTAAAAGATATTTTTCTACTCATTGGTGTTCTGCCGATTCACTGAACTGCGGATCAAGATTAAGTTTCTTCCCAACAGAAAGTGAAGCAAAAGCTACTGAAAGGAGAATTTCTTCCACATAACCTCCCCTTAAGCAACTCTTAGTTGCATGAAAGACTAAACAGATCCCTTCGCTTAGGGGGTCAAAGGTAATATTCTATCTACAGCTTCAGAAGTGTTATCAGTTGGCACCACACTCTCCCGTTCTTTGTGGTGCTATTGCAACTGAAAAACCCAACAAGCTGTGCTTTATATTATCAAATAATGTTCTCTACTGATGAATCAAGCTTTTGAGCTAAATTGGTCACTACTAGTCATTATCATTAAAATACCCCTACTGTTTACTTTTACAATTTCCCTTTGCCAGCTTAACTGTACTGCTTAAGTTTTATTAAAGAACATGCCAGCGGAAAAATCTTACTGTTTATAAACACAGTCTCCAGTAGGCAAGAGGAGCATTATTTCAAAAGCAGCAGTAGTAGTTCACGTTGCAACATTACCAACTCTTAAAGGATACATGGTACTATTTCCAAACAATTTTTATTTCTACTGTCTGCTTCTCATTACTGTAACGCTCCATTTGGAAAGAAGTTGAAAGAAATTATGCTTTAATTTTGCTGCTTCTCAAGCCAAAGCATCTCTGAAAGGGCTTTTTGTACAGAAAAGCAAGAAGCTGACAGCACCAGTTACAGACAGGGAGGAAATGAAGGGAGAATACCCACTACTGCTGCTCAACTGATGGAATTTGTTTACGATTTTTAGTATACTGGTCTTCTCCCAGTGAGCAAAGGAGGCAATCTCCTAGAGATTGTACTGAAGTGGGTTATTATAATTCAATATTCGAAAGTTAATTCTATAGGACACTCTGCAGACCAAAGCTTAAATACAACAGAAGTGCAGGAAGTCTGACAGCAAGCTAATTAAAGGTCTACAATCAAAGTTAATTTAGCTTATATAACCCACATGCAAGCATACATTAATTTTAAGTTTTTTAAAAACAGTAACTACATGGTAGGTAAAATTAGTAAATATTACATACAAAATATTTATAAATTAGAATATTAATTCCCATTCACGTAGAAGAGCAAACTACCCTCCAAGCTTCTAAGTTTCCTTTTAAGCTTACTTCTATTTTTAAATTAAAAAGTCACTTCAATATACACACTAAGGTCTTTGAAGTTCACTTACAGACACTGTTAGAGAATCTTGTATATCTTTATGGCTCACCAGCTGAACATTACCATCTTCATAATAGTGAACCTACAGAAAATTAAACAAAGAACCTCGTATTAAATGTTACAGACCAACAACATACAGGAAAAACAAAGTCTCATAGTATTTGTCATAATAACAAACCTATACAAATCAAACAAAACCACACATAAAATGTTACAGAACAACAAAAACAAATAGGAAAACCAAAATGTTGTAGAATTTATTTTTGAGGGGGAACAATAAAGAAGCTACTCTGGAAACATTTTTGTGTTGATGTGCCTTAAGTAGTATTTCATGCAAAGAAGTTTAGAATCATAGAACCACAGAATTGTTTAGGTTAGAAAAGACCTTTAAGATCGAGTACAACCGTAAACCTAACAGTGCCAAGTCCACCACTAAACTAAGGTTTTGATTAACATAATGAAGAAGATGACATACTATTTATGTAGCCTTACCAGAAACTCTTGAAACTGTGAAGACATATTTAAAATGAGAAGTTTTGGCAAGGCTTCAGGAGACTGTTAAGTTGGTTTTTGCTTCACCAAAACTGTTTTCTAGGGACAGTGCAACATCGAGCTTCCCTTTCTAAATCTGCCTGGTTTTGACATATTCCTCTATTAGATATGGCTTGTAACAAAAGCTGGTATTTATCTAGACAAAGGAGCATTTTGGGACAAAGTTTGCCAAGGTTAGATAGCAAAGTAGAATGAAATCTATCTACTCTTGAAATGTTATAGGTACAGAACAGCTTCCCTGGTTATTTTACAGGAGGAGGAGACCAGTAGAACTCCACACAACTTCAGTACTTTTAAATTCCATTGGGAAGGATCTCAAACCATAGTTTCTAATGCAACTGTTGGAAAACTTAAAAAAAATAGGAAGCATATATAAAGTTACATGTAATCATTCACGGTAACTGATACAGAAGAGTTAATGCAGCTCATTTAAACAGGTATCTTTAAAGATTTTTTTAGTTTTGATAAAGTCAACATAGCTGATGTTATGAGGAATTGAGGCATTTGTGTCTCACTCTATTAGGCATTTTAATTTGGAGATTAACGCACAATACTACAATTTCATATATATTATGATCATGAAGTGTGCAAGAGACCCTCAATTTTCTTAATAACAAAAACAAGACACAGAGCAAGACAGCTAAGATACCTAAGCAAAAGTGAGGTTTCCTATATGAGAAAACCAGTATTTCCTGTGATTCATCTTACATTATTATTTTGCTTATTGTCAAATACTTGTTTTTCCAAAAAAGGTATCATCCTAACCATAAAATAAGCTTCTTTCAAATCAAACATTACTGGGTGAAACTTCTGTCAGCCTTTTTCAATCCAGTTCCTAAAAGATAAGAAGTGCTTACTCAGTGTGAAATTTTGAGACCTCCCAATAAAACAGCAGAACCCAGAGAAGTATACACTTCTCCATCACAATCCACTGCACAGGGCCCAAACCTCCTCTGTGCTTCGAGGCCAACATCAGCATGAACATCTTATCTGTCTCATTGACTCATTCTTGGCAAACACTCAGGCCTAAAAACTTAACAGGGATGAAGAGTCAAATCTAATTCTGGGATGTTTTATATCTTATGCAAAATAAGAGAAGTAACTGTTCTGTACTATACCTCACTGCTGACATCCTTCTAGAATGCTAGGTCTGGGTTCAGAAGACTACAAGAAGGATGATGTTTATGAACAGAACCTCTTGGAAAGGTTAACTAAGGAGGGATGAGAACAACAAATTATCTAAGAGAAAAAATTAGTGACCAGAACGCTTATCAGTTGTTTTCCATGCACAGTTGGAGCATGTCAGGCACCTCAGGGACTAGTTTTAATAAAAGATTCTGTTGTTGCAGTTTTCCCCTTACATATAATTAAAAGAAAATTAAACAATGAAAGAGATTAAGACAGCTGTATCTCCTGTATTAGAATTTATTAATAGAATTTTAAAAAAGAAAAGGAAGAAATTGTGCAAGTGACCTTAAAAATCCTGAGGACACCTGAAGACAGCAGGTGATGCTGGAATCTTCCCCGACACATTCATAAGAGGTCTTATCAGAAACCAGGCCATGGCCATATTGCTGTCAAAAAGATTCTGCAAATACCACTGAAATTTCAGCACTCTGAAATTTCACTAATGTTGCAGTGAGTTCATATTCTAGATTATTTTGCTCCTTAGAAGAAAAAAGTACTGGTTTTTGTTTGTTTGGAGAGGGGAAGGTAGAGCACTCCCACACACATGGAAAAAATTGTACAGAGTTTCTAAAAATTTGAAATGGAGTTCAAAATTCCTCGGTGAACCCAGTAGTTCCTATGCAAGGAAAAAACATAAAACCTTTCATCACTCTCCCCAAAACAGACTTTAACGAATGTAAATAATGTATTGATTAATTATGTGAAATAGTAATAAAAGACAAAAATCAGCTGGTGCCCAAACTGAGATGCTGATTAAAACCTGACGAAATTCCCTATTCAGGCTATTTTCTAGGCAACTGAACTAACTTTCCCAGAATTAGGTAGACACCTGCCTGTTCTGGAAAAATCTCTGAAGACACTTAACCAAAAGTGTATGCTGTGGAGAAAATGCCTGTTTTGCTGCAAGCTGGATTTAAGTGACAGTTTACTTAGATTCTACAAAGTCTTGAGAAGCCTAGAAGTTATTTAGGGTGCTTACCATGACTATCTTGGTCTGTCAACGTAATAATAGCTGTCCACATTTTGACCATCATTCCAGTTGTTATAGAATCTGCCCCAGAATGGGAAATCAGATTCAGGCGCCTTGCTTGGGTGGATCCAAACACATGTACCACATGCTAAAATAACATCCTAAGTAGTCTCAGGCTATGGCTAGAAAAACACTCCATCATTGCACGTTCCTTCTGACATTAAGTCACTGAGCAGTAAGGAAGTGCAAAACTCACAGGGGCACGAAAAGAGCAGGAAAAAGAAACTTGACTCTACTCTTGCAGAAAAAAAAATAGTAAAGTACTACGCTGAAAGCCAGACTGCACTAAGATTCTACTCCTTGATCCCAGAATTGTTTTAATAAACTCCTGCAAAATATGAGTACAAATTCCAGGGAACCAATCCAGGAAGTCAAGTCCCCCTACCTGCCACATGACAGTCAGACTTCCTTCGGTCTCAAGATTTCTGCATTCCTGCTTGGACAGTATCTCCTTTCTGAATGCCCTAAAGCCAACAGGAAGGGCAAATTCTGAATGAAGGAGACCCAGATTCAAAAGTTTCAGATGGTGGAATGACTGAAACCAAAGGTTCCAACCTTTCTGAACAACATGAAAAAAATCTGCTATAATCAGCTAAAAAGAAAAAAAGTTCTACTTCAGAAAGGGCCTACCCTACTCTCAAGGAAAGGTTTGCGACACTGCAAATTCAAGAAAGAGGAAACCAAAGAGGTATATGCCTACTCGAGGCGAATGCACTGTCTGAAGTCTTCTGAATCATTATATTAAACACATATTTTATGTTTGCAAGGATTGGATAAATATGCAATTGAGTCACTAACACTTAACTGAATGGGCATCTCTGCTTTGCTTACTGAGTCCCCAAGTTCTCTTAGAATACTTCATACACCGGCCTGAGTCTGCTTTGATAAAACTGGAGACTTTACTGATCAGGACACAATTTGAGATAAGCATACCTGAATTTTCAAGATGCCAGCCACTTGAGTGGTTGAAGGGGTGATTGTAAACTTCCACTCTGACCTCCAACGGCCATTCCTTTAAAAAAATAAAATAGGGATCAGGTGTCACCCCATAAGGTTAAGAGAAAAGAAACCAAACATACAACTGATAGTCAAACAGAGAAGTATGCTGTGCAACTACACAGGCACAGAATCTTTCTCTAAAGATTCAGCCCCGTAATCAGTCGAAAAGAGAACATTTTCCCAAAATGTTTACTCTCAGTTTTGGATGTGGACCAAAGAGATTTACTACTAAGAACCTTGTAACAATAAGACTTCTGAAAATAGCTAAAGCCTCCAATGTTCTTTCCCTCCTTAATTATTAATTAAGTATATATAGTCAATATTTTGTTTGTGGGACCTGGATGACTTGCTGGATCAGCTGAACTCACACTTCACATCAGGCTATGAAAAACTTGAATGGAAGGAACACTACAGTAGCAAGACTTTCTGCTATGCTGAACTGTAACTAGGCTTTTCAGCTCTTCTAGCATTTATGTTCCAGGACAACTATTTCCTTCCAGTTTCCTTCCCCAATTCTTGCCAAATTGCTTAAAGGAAGTTTCAAACATCTGGAAAACAGTACGGAGAGATTGTAATTTCACCTGATTTCTTTCCTGTCGACTAGACATTTTCTTATATAGTTATGAGGTTAGTGGATCAGAAGGTTAGTACATTAAAGCTATATTAAGAATGCACTGTGACTGTCTGCCTGTTTCTCCTTTGCACTTAGAGAAGGAAAGAAAGTTGATACTATGAGATCTAATCCTACTAATGTCAGGTGTACATTCCAATGCATTCAACAAGGGGAGAGAAAGAGATAAAGACTTTTAGATTAACACCTACTAATATTGACACATCTTAAATACTAACAATGTTAATTGAATTATGAAGCCATTATTTCATACAATATTCAAATTGTAGATTATCACTGAAAATTCACTCTAAAGGCAATTCAGAAGCTTGTTGGCATCTCTAAAAAACCTGAAAGGGTCACCTCAGTGACACTAATGTTACTGGTAGCCTTAAGACCAATCCATTAGTTATAAAAAAACCTTACTTGCTGAACTACATTTTAGGTACAATATTAGTTTTTAGATGCACAAGGTTCAATGACTAGCAAACAGATATATTTGCTTCTTAGTCACGTTGTGGTCCTTGAAGCTAAGATGACCACAATGTTTCCATGCTGGGATATCTTTTTTGTCCTTTATACCAAGAAAAGCGTTCAAGTTTAGAAGGATCCTTCTATAGGAAATGCTCTAAGTTAGAAACAACACATCATTACTTTATTTACCTCCGCAGACTTAAGATGTTTTGTAAGAGACTACTGTCCTCAGTTTTCTTTCACGTTCTTTAATAAACCATCTATCCTAACATGTTGATAGTATTTCATAGAACATTCTTCTTTGGCATGTATTGGTTTTCTACCATCCAACAAACTTGCTGTCATGGTAGATTGCCAGCCTTCCAAATGCTTAAAAAGCTAGGACACCTTGAGAATAAATACTGGCTGTGGCTTGGGCTGGATATCCAGACATACAGCTGGATACCTAAGGAGCCTGGCTAACTTTGACTCTATTCCTCCATCCCCAAATCCCCCAAACCAATACATGTTTACTAAAACTTGCTAAGAATCAGAATTAGTCTGAGTATCCCCCTGTAAAACTCTTAGAAACATGGTCAATATTTACTCATAAATGTCTGACCATAACTTTATTAAAGAAAACTTTCAAGGTTTTCCTCCATCTATAAAAGGTTATTACGTAACTGTTCCTCTAATATAAAGACTATAATATTAAAGTAACTATTTGGAATAGCAAAATTAATTCATACTTCCAAACTAAAAAGAAAAATCAGTATTATTTCAAGTTACTTTTAATATTGATGTAAAACATGCAGACTTAACTAGTCATGTTTAAGTCAGCAGGAAAGATTATTCGTTAACTGTGCAAATTCAATTAAAATCTATGGAACAGTATACTGGGTAAATAATTAATGGATACAGACACATGCTGAAATTACTAGACATATGTAATATTCACTTTCAGAAACAGAACACAAAAATTTCTGCATTTTCTTTCATTACCCATTATTATAATACTAAATATAATTTCAAGCAGATGCAAAATAGCAAATAAAATAATAATGAAATACATTTCTTCAGAGAACTGCATGTATTATTAGCTATCTTTAGGAGATACTTCCTTAACCCAATTCTGATATGGTGATATTTATCTTAAGTCTGGCCAGTTTCCTGCAAGCAGCTTTCTAAAGTTCACTCGAGACTGTGGAAAACATCTTTCAAACAAGTACGGGGGAGGGGGGTGCGGCATAAAAATCAAGCTGTAGTTTGTAAGAGTTCATTTCATCCAAGATCACCTTTATCTACTTCACCCAAAAATTAATGACTCAAGTCCTACAGTAAATTAATCTTCGGTCAACTTTCTCCAAGACTTGCAAACTAGAAGGAACTGTTTTTATTCTGTCAGAATACTCTGGGGAACCCAGGCATGGGTACTGGTGACAGTGTGATAACCTGGAAAAGTCCTAAGGAATTTTACAAAGTTCTGGAGAAGCAGACACAGTCTGCCATTTTACTTACCAGAAAGGAAGAGATTTCTACATAGTTTTGGCAGAAAAACTTGGGGTGGGATGGAGGGAGGAAAAAAAGTCACATGCAAAATGGGCATGGCACCTTATTCTCTGAACTAAGGATCATCAGTGTAATGGCACTAGTGAAGTTATTCAGTTTGCTGTATTTTACTGTATTTGTATCCATACAGAAACTTACCAAAAATTTTTTGCTTGGAACTGATGGCTCTCTATGCATGCAATAATGGTCTGCTGTCCATCAATTGTTTTACCATACACCTTAATTAGAAATGAAAACAAAAAAAAAAAACCCCAGAGTTAAAGTTTCAGTATCTGTCTTGCTCAAACTGCTTAGAGATAGCCAGTTGTATTATTGTTACATAAAATGTGAAATTTTATTTTATAACCACTATAGTTCTTACATAATATTCAGTACATGAAACATTAAAGTGTGTATTACAATGCAGAAAATGTAAGATTAGAAAATCTGAAGGTAAAGCATCTTAACTGAAATTTTTTTTACACTGCAAACTCATTTTTCTGCAACTACAGGAATTTTAAGCCTATAGCAGTAACTGCTGTGACAATATATATTACCAGGTGGGTTTCAGATACCAGTTGTTCTACAACTAAATGATATTTAAGCCTTTACAGACTAACAAAAAGGTGATTAGAAGGGTGGTTTTGGTCCTCTGTTCTGCTTTATCCCCTAAAATAAAGTACTATTAAAAATTATCTAAATCAACATGTAATCTGGTTTCCTTTACAGAAGCTGGAACTCATCTGACTGCCTAGGATTCAAATTCAACCTGTTCACTCATCAACTGATTTTCTTTTTTTTTTTTTGCTAGTTAATTTTCCCATCAAGTTAATGCAAAGCACAGGACAACTATCATTAGATCAGTTTGCTGAACTTTAAATAGTCATAGGACTCCTAATAACAAATGAATGCTATTTTGGTCCAGAGTAAGAGGATTTATTTCAAGAAGCCATCAGAACCCACTGATTCTACTGGTAAGAATATAGCACTTTGATATACAGGAGGTGGGATGGAGCGAAAATAGTTTGCTTTACTGACAGTTTTGCCAGTAAACCAAGCCAAGACAGACATTTGTATCTTATGGATATTTTTAAAATAACCAGCCAAGTAGCCAGGATCAACGGGATCAACCTGCAATAGTTTACAGAAGGTCTTAATGCTTTAAGAAATTTAAATAAAAATTCTTCAGAACTGAGACTTAAGTCTTCCCTATGACCTGCAGTAACCACCCACTAGTAATCCAACAGCCGAAATATTAAACTTCTGAAGCTTTCCCTCATTTCCCTGCATGAACGCTCAAGAGGGCTAAATTCTTTACAGTTGAAACTGCTTATGTTCCTGGTTTACAAAGAGTTACACTTTTATTTTAGATTTCTATCTATAGTGTTACAGTGGTTATGTAATTCAGTACTCACTGTGCAGACACCATTTGGGTAGTGTTCTTTCACATATGCTTTCATTGCTGTTTCAACTGAGTTCCTCCAGGATTCTATGGCATTTTCAACTTCATGGGGTCTTGGATCAGTAGCCTCCTTTCTTAAATGATCAAATTTAAAAGAAATCTTGTTCTTGGGATCCAAAAATTTTCCGTTTCCCAAATCACCATGTTCTGTTATCAAAACCTGGATTATATACAATTTTAGTTAATAACATTTGCTACTGAATAAAGAGAAAAATACCATGCCAAATCTAATTATATCCTACATTTAACGGGAGCTTACTCATATCTAAAGACTCACATTTTAAACACAATATGCATATAGCAAAAGAGGACGAGGCTAACATAACATACTGACTCAGAAAAAAAAAACCCTGACTCTTACCCTCTTACTGCAACAAACAATGCAATATAGAAATTCCTGTCTTCTAGTACTGAAGATGGAGCAAATTGTTTCTACAGCTCCAAATCAGGTCTGGCTGAATTCAGCACACCACCACAGAATGAAATTTCAAGCTCTTTAAATGCCCTAAATGATTAGCTTATGGAACTGGTACTACTGGAGGGCAATATTCTCTACGTTTTGGCAGGGAAGACGCACTTCCTTTCATTTTCTTGCCAACATACGTTCCAATACCAGAACATCTTCAACAGTTTAAGGAACATTGCAAGTATTTAATTGTATTCATACCTGTTCATCGTAACCGTCAATTTTTACTGGAGTAAACTGGTCCAAGTTGTACTGTGCAAATGCACTACAAGAGAAGAAAAACATCAAAAGTCTGCATCAAGCACAATATTTTTCCTTAGTAGCTGTAAGATATTTAAATATAGCTAGTAACCTGGGCAATGATGCATTAGAAAATGGTACTAATGCTTCATTATCTAGCCAGTCCAAATTATTGGAATCACCTTGGTTCATTCAGTGTTCATATTACAGATTACAGCCATCATTACACAACGATTTATGTTCAAAAGTAACCTGACACAGATAAACACACAAGCTTTAAAGTAACCTGCAGAAACTGGAGGAACAGATAAAAGTTTAAATTCCACAGGGATTCAACCTACTAAGCCAGACATCTCCATTCTTACAGATGAAAGTAATTTTGGCATAAAATACAGTATGCATAATGTTTTGATATAAAAGTAGGGTTTAAGGAAGCAGTATCTCACAGATGTTTGGTGCCTATAACTTCTACCAAGAAAGCGAAAATTAAATCCGTAAAGGTGGAGACTAGTTCCAAAATCCAGGTCATCCATTTCCAAAACAGTTGCTCTAATCATTAGGATACAGCACAGATCTCTCCTCTGCGAAGAACTTCATCTTGATCAAAGATGCACAACACACATAATAGGGTTTTTACTTGCCAAGCACACATCTTTTTAAACGAATCACTTACTGCAGTGAAAGCCTTACTGAAAAACATCTTGCTTTTATGCAACGGAGTACGTGGCATCTGGTACTTACTGGGCTGCTCCTTCCCTGAGAAGATTGTCATTATTAAGCAGCAACCGAACATCTGAAAGGAGATATAGAAAGTACAGTTAACTCAGAAACTAGTTTCACTCACATAACAAATGTACAGACATTGTACAAACAGACTGTACAAAACACAAAACCCCAACCGCTTCATACCCATACAGATTACTAGGTAGAAAATTTATTGCTCTGTATTTCATAATTTTGACTGAACAAAACGTGAAGAGTAGTATGGAAATAAATCCCTTCCAAGACAATCTGGCAAGCCACATTCTACAGGCTGTGTGACAGTTGTAGGAATCTGTCAAACTAGTTTTTAAAGAAGTTCTGAATGATTCAAATGAGTTCACTTTTAAGATGTAAACTACCAAATCCCTCACACTGTACTGATCGTAGTGCTTACTGTATTTTGATGATACTAACATGGTGTGTGTTGTACCATTTTTGCTCTCGTTCCTTAATGACACTTAGTCAGAACACAGTGTATCACAATACCATTTATTCTACCATCATACAAGAAACATACAAGTATCGAATAAAGTCAACTCTCTCCTCAGAATTACTTCATATTTACTATGCAGTAAATTGTTATTTATGTACTTGACTTACTGCCTTATTATTTACTAGGCAGTATTTTAGGAACAATTTAGTGTACCCATCATTAACTAACAGATCATGAGTCTAACTATAATATTTTAAACTCTTCTAAAGATTTCCAAGATACCATGTAACTGGAAAAAAAATCTGAAATATATTTAAAGTATTTTTCTTTTAAAAAAAAACCCACACAACAAAAAACAAACCAAAAAACAAAACAACAAACACCCGAAATGAAAAAACCCAACTCCACAAACCCGAAAACCCCCATGTCAAACAAAAAAAACCAAAATAAGAATTTACAGAATTGGAATTTAAAGCTTTCTCTCTATTTTTTTAAGAAGTCAGTCTGAATCTCATTGAACGCTGGTCACGCATTTATGAGCAAATGTTTTGTTATGTGTTTTCAAACATATTTTACTCCATTATTGAGCAGGTAGTTGCAACTATGAACTAGCTTAACAGTGAAGTTTATAGCAGTACTGCAGTAAGAAAATATAACTCTTCAGAGAGCTGGGTTAATGAGCAGCTCACCAACAGTTCATTTCACAAATGCAGTACAAGCTAAGTTGAAATAATAATCAGCTGGTCACATTTCACTGAAGTACAAGATACTTCTAAAAACATTACATTCTTTAACAAATTTCAGCTCTCACCAGCCTGAAGCTGACTGGAAGTTTAGTATACTAAACCTACTTCTTTATTTAAATAGCAGAGCTATTTGTAAGCTACAGCTACAAAACGTATGCCTTCTTCCGTGGTATGTATGGCCACGTATCTTGATGCAAGACAAACACAAGAATTTTTAAAGAAAAATAACATCTTAAGTAAACTTTAGGCAACAATAGTTCAAAGAAGCTAATTTCAAATTTCCTTTGAGCTTACCAATACACTCAGTAAAACAAAGTGTGCCCAGAATTTAAGGGTTAAAAATGTTTCTTTCCACAACTGGCATTAAGCAGTAGTTCTTTGTATACTCAAGGTTAAGTATTTGCAATTATATTATTTATTTAAAAAAAGAGATCATTTTAATTTCAGCTAGTTTAATTTCTGTTGAAAAAATGTAATTATCAAAGACTGGAAAAAAGAGTATATGTGTCTTCCAAACAAAAACCTTCATGACTGATTAAAACCAGAAAGCTCGCTCATTCTCACATCACAAAGAAAAGCGGTACTTTCCTCCTTTAACATTTAAACTCCAAGCTGTCTTGTGACTGCAAAGCTTGTTATGCCAACCTACAAAACCAGCTCTTACAGCAAGTGAGCTGCTAAAATGTAAGCTACACGAAATTCTGGAGAGTAATCGGCAATAGAATTTTGGACATGGATGCTAAATGAAAAAACAGAGTAGACAGATACTCACCATTGAACACCTCGTTGAATTCCCCAGGAGGAGCATGAATTATGAATTTTGCTGCTATACGCACCTTAAATACAAAAACAATTGTGTGATTGTATATACTTGTATTCATTTCTATGCAAACCAATCATGCATTGTATAGCTTTAATACCCAGACTTGAAATTGTACAACTCCCACTGTTTCACATATTTGTTCACATTATTTCAACTACGCTGTCTTTGTCAGAAACACAGAATATAAAGTTCCACCTCTTTAAACAGAATAGAGATTGTGTGATGGAAGCAGAGAAGTAGAGATAGAGAAATTGAATCACTCATGTTTTGTATTACTGGCAAAAAGAAAAAGATTAATGTAACAAGTAAGGTCAATAATATATTCACAATCTATTTCAACTTTCAGTCCATGGATGCCTGGGAATCAACACACATTCCAAGAGAGCCAAAACCCCTCATGAAGATACACTCAATCTTCAAAGCTTCTCCTCCAATTTTACTACACATCCTATGGTTGTAAACTTTCCAAAAGGCCCACAGCTAGACAGTAATCGATAGATTACATAACCTTAAAACCACTTGCACAGATACGAAAGCATGTAATTTCACTTGCATCTACCTGTAAGGCCTCTTATAGTACCACAGTATCAGCAGATTAGGTTTAAAAAAAAACACCTTGAGAACTTCTTAAATGCAAGCCCTCAAGAAACTGCCTCAAGCCACCACTTCTTGCAGACAAAACATAGCATCAGCCAGTACTTCCACGAAGGTAGGTGCACCTGCCCTGGCCTTCTCCCTCCTTCTGCTTGCACAAACATTTGTACAACTGTGCAGTGAGCAAAATAGGAAAGGGCATTTTTCTTTTCCTTCAGACCAGTTCCCTGAACTGGTTCACTGCACAGATGCAGCCATATGTGCTTGCAAAAGGAACACAAAAATGCTTTTTTGAAGTGAAGCAACCTTAAAACTATTCAACTGTTACCCTACACGTAGAATGTCATTCAGCAGACTAGCTTTCACTCATTCTTCTTTCCCCCTTAGACTCTTAAGGTCACCCATTATAAATATAAACAAAAGTTGGTTTCCTCACTTAACCTGACAAAAGCTCCTATCCTTCAGACTTTACAGTTATCTAAGTTCAAGAGACATTCAAAGCCCTCTTGCATCCTTGATATGATGTCACTAGTCAAATACAGGATACTACCTGAATGGTTCCCATTCTAACACCTTCAATTATGTTTCTACGGAATAAAGAACTTGGAGATTCAGTGTGTGCACTCTCTGGGCTTCCTCTTTGAAATTATGGTGTTCGAGAAGTACATACTCCATTAACAAATACGTAAAAATAACCAAAGCAAGCTTTACATTTACACATTTTTGGTATATCTGAAACTACAAAAGAACTGTCTGAGCATGTTAGTGCTCTTGAACTGACTTATAAATAGCTTTTATAGTCAAAGGTAGCAATACAGCCAGGGCTCAGGCCCAGTTCAGACAACAGTCTCCAGCAGAGATGGTTCCAGCTTAGAGTGCCCCGAGAGAGCGCTTAGCTGCCTCATTAGCAGTGTTCAAACCTCAACTAGATCTCCAATGACTAGCCCAGGCAGCTTTCTGCTCACTAACAGTCAGCACGCAGCGACTCAGAGCTGGCTAATGGAAATGGAAAGCCTGTCAGTTCCCAGCTTTCTAAATTGAATGCTACATTTTGGACTGCAGTCAGGCTTTATCTGCTGCTTCAAATACTTAAATCAGAACTCCTCTTTCCATGTAAACATAAATTTGCATTACACTGAGATAAATGCCACAGGGTTTACTCTTCTCAAAAGAGACAGGGAGGCAAGAGCACCTTCTCCTATGGCAGCTTATTAAAGCACTTGCCCAGGTAAGGATTGTCTCTTTTGACCGGAAGGAATGTAAACTCATATGCATTTGCCAGATTACCCCAACCACCACTCTGCACACTTTTCCCGAGTGAGGACATACTCCATACCTCGCCTGCTGAAGTCAGGGCACTCTGTACACAGCTTACGCAGCTCAATCCAAAGAAATCTGAAGGACAAGAAATGCAGCTAACCTACCTCACTACAGAGCCACTCACGAAGCACAAGGGCAAGGCAGGCTCCAAGGCTCTGTTACCAGGACGTTTTATGAACTGACCAATTAACAGAGTCTGGGATCAGACTGGAATTTAGGCCTCATACTTAAGAGCAGGTCTTTAGCTGTGCTTTCAGTATGACTATCAGGCTGACTCCAAGCTCAAAGTCAGATGAAGGGACACCATTTCTTGGTTCCGACTCAACTTCAGGATGTGAACCGGACTGCTTACCCCTGCCCGAGGCTAGGTTAGCTCTGGGCAAGCAGAGAAGCAAGGCTTAGAGATGTTTTGAGTTCTGAAATAAACGGTCCATCAGTTTTGGGCTGGGCAGCAGCTAAATGAGCAAAATCAAGCAAAATCTGGGTGCACGAACTGCACTCTGAACAACTACGTGCTTTAAACTGGTAATATCTGTAAGGTGAGATACTAAGTCTGGACAAAAACTGGAATAAAACCTCATTGTCAGCTGTTTTGGAAATGTAAAACCGGTTTTGCTTCTTTTTTCGCTACCGGTAAGAATTATTCTTATCAGTCAGATTAGCTATAGTATGAGTAATATCCATTCAGAAGTATTCAATAGTAACAAATGTTTCCTCAGGACAGACCAACTTGAACGTTACTTTTAATGAACAATTTACGAGTAAATTGAATTCCTCAGTTAGAATTTTTTCAGTGTGGTAATTCATCATAGATGCCACTTTTTATAGGGCAGATAAACACAATCATACAAACTTGCAATGAACATCTCATCAATAAATATAAAGTATATTCATGCTTACAGAAGCAAAAAACCTAAAGTGTCTTAAGAAGTTGAGAGCCTGTCAACTAAGACACTCTGCATTTTGCTAACTTGCCTTTGTGAAGTCTGTTTAAAACTAATCCACTTTTCTTCAGCAGTTAAACCAAATTAACTTATCTGTGGAGATGAGTATCTGAAAAGGCCGTATTTCCCCAACTGGTACATACAAGAAGCCCATATGAAAGAATTAAATTCAGTGGTCTCGCTTAACACATAAGAACTGAAAAGCACTTACAGCTTCTTTATTGCCACTGAGTGTTTCCAGAAATAATGTTCTAAAGGAGGTTTGTCTGTTTTCCTAAACCAGACTGATACTGAAGGATAAATGAACACTTTCATGAGCCTCAATGAGATGAAGATCTCCCCCTTTTGGCAGTAAAAAGCCACTGGCTCAGCTATCACTTGAGGAAGCACAATTTAAACAAACGGACAGCCCATATAAAACACGGTGTTTATGGGCAAATAAAAATCTACAAAATGCACACACAGCAAGAAACACATTACTTGTAATACAAAGCAACAGGCAAAAAAATCAACTGCAATACAGTCCAGCTGAGATAGGAAGTTATTTTTGCTGAAAACTGTTAAACAAAACACTTCAGACGCATTACAGTTGAAACCAATGCTGGTTATTCAATACACTGAGACTTTTAAAAATTGATTAGAACTGATTTGAACAAGTCAAGACAGAAACAAGACAACATTTTAGAAGTCTAAATGACAAAACCTCTTTATTAAAGAGAAGTGCACTGTCAAACACAGTACAAGAACCTTACACACATACACACATCGATGGGTCCCGATGGGATGCATCCACGCGTGCTGAGGGAGCTGGC
>VZSC01009649.1:82127-198827 GCA_013398225.1 Steatornis caripensis
CCCCGCCCCCCGCCGGGCCCGCACCGTACAAGGAGCGGCGGGAGATGCGCCGGGCCGGCGCGGCGGCTGAGCCTGCCCTGCCCTCCCCTCCCCCGGCCTCCCCGCCGACCCTCCTCCCGCCCCCTGACTGACAGGCCCGGCCGCAGGGCGAAGGTAAAAATACGAACCACAGGGCGAGAGCCCGGCTCGGCCCGCGGCCTCCCGGCTCAGCAGGCCGGAGGACAAGAGGGCGGCCCGGCTCGGCGCAGCACCGCCACCCACCCCTACCTTCTCCTCGTCCGACAGCTGCTCCTCCAGGTCCGCCATCTTCCCGTCTGGCTCCGTCCGCCGCCCCCGTCTCCTCCCTCCCAGGCAGGAAGGGCGGGACGCTGGGGAGGTGGCGTCTCTGCGCATGCGCGCCGCGGGGGTGGTGGGGCGGGCGTCCCGTTGTGTGGTGGCCGGCAGGGCGGGGGTGGGGGGCTGGTCAGCAGCGGGCTGGGAGGGCAGGCGGGCAGGCAGTTTGGCAGCTTCCCGTCCTTGTCCGTGTCCGTAGGGCGCGGGGTGGTCCTTGTCGTGACCCTTTCTCGGGGGAAAGGGGGGCCTCAGCCGGTGGCTGAGTGTCGCGGCAGAGGGGGTGGGTGGAGCAGGGCGGCAGGGCCTGCTGCGCCCCCCAGCGCGTCTTGGGCTTCCCACCTCTCCTTTGATAGCAAAATGGGTCAGTTAAGTAAAGTCACCGGAAATTCGGGCAGACAGAACTGAAAATGATCAGGTTTCAGACATTCCCTTGGCAGCATGCTCCATGCGGGCTGCTGGATGTGGATGCTGGGGGCCAGAGGAGCCGAGCGTTTGGGCTGGGTTGGTGGAGTACCCAGCAGCAGTCTGCTGGAAGAGATTTCAGAAAAGTCCGTTTGATGCCAGCAACGGAGACTGATGAAACTGATTGTGTGAAATAAATGATTTCTATTGGGCGTGGAAAAGCAATGTGGTCAACAAGAGGAAATAAGAAAGTAAATAGATTGGAAATTTTTTACCAGAGGAAAACTTAACGAGTGTCTTCCAGTGGTGTGACATTGCAGGTACAGAGAGGCATTTGAGATTACAGCTTGCAAGGATTGCCTGGAAGAAGACATAATAGAAGTTTAGAGGAAACACAACATTTATGTACCTCGAACCACATGGATCTGGGTACGGTGAAGTTCTGTATCCTCTACCAACAGTGACCCAGGGACAGATGCTTGTGGGAGATGTGAGAGAACATCATGTTGGTACTTCCTGGGAATGCTTTGTTGCTTCTAGCTGGCCGTGGCACAGAAGACGGCCCTTCTCAGTGACTTCCTTCTAATGAGACTTGTGTAAACTATTCTTCAAGGGTCAGATAGTGCAAACAGGAGCAAACAGAGTCAGTCTGGGAAAACAGGTAAGCAGGAGAAGCTGCTTTGATAATGAACTGTTCTGGCAGCAGTGAGACAGCCACAGACTCTATTCTGTAGAAGGTGAAATACTGCAGAGGCCTAAAAAGGAAACTGAAGGAGAAGAGGAATCAGACTTTTTTGAGAAATCCTTCCTGTTCTTTGATCAAAGTAGAAAGAACCTGGCAAATACTGGTGTTAGCCAGTGTCGTGGTTTAATGCCACACAGCCGCTTACTCACTCCCCACCAGTGGGATGGGAGAGAGAATCAGAAGAGCAAAATTGAGAAAACTTGTGGGTTGAGAGAAAGACAATTTAATAGGTAAAGCAAAAGACATGTGTGCAAGCAAAGCAAAACAAGAAATTAATTCACTGCTTCACATTGGCAGGCAGGTGTTCAGCCATCCCCAGGAAAGCAGGACTCCATCACACAGAACGGTTACTTGGGCAGACAAACGCCATGACTCCAAACACCCCCCTCCCCACCCCCCCGCCCCACTCCTTCTTCTTACCCAGGCTTCATGTGCTGAGCATGACATTGTATGGTGTGGAATATCCCTTTGGTCGGCTGAGATCAGCTGTCCCTGCTGGTGTCCCCTCCTAGCTTCTTGTGCACCCCCAGCCTCCTCGCTGGTGGGGGGGTGTGAGGAGCGGAAGAGGCCTGGGCTCTGTGTAAGCACCGCTCAGCAGTAGCAAAAACATCTCTCCACTGTCAACACTGTTTTCAGAACAATTCCGAAGCATAGCCCCATACCAGCTACTATGAAAAAAATTAACTCTATTCTAGCCAAAACCAGCACAGCCAAGTAGAGTGTTCAGGGGGTTTGTGGGACACTGGGATAAAGTCTGAATAAAATTGAGTGTTTGTAGACTTCATCTCATTAAGAAGGATGCCAGTTTCATGGATAATCCAAGAGCAAGGGTAGAGAGAACAAAATAAATATCCTTATTCCATGTTCTAAAAAAAGGACAACCCTAATGCATTATGAAGTAAATCCAAACTTTACATTGTTTGTAAGAGGTACGTCTTTAAGTTTACTGTGTATTAATGTTAGGAGACTCAAATTTATGTAAGACGATTTGGAGTTTGAGAAAGATTATATGATTGGTATAACAAAGTTAGTGGGTGGAGTCTTGTGAGTAGGATGTTCAAATTGATGGCTAGACCTTATTTTTCAGGATAGAAAAGGTAAAAGGTTGGTGTATTATGCCAAAGTGGCCAGCAGCTGTTTCAAAGAGAACTTTCAGAAGAATAAGATTTTAATTATTTATAAATTAAACTTCTAATTCATTAAATGACATAGTCTTCCATGGACCACCCAATCCTACTGGAGAATAAGGTGTACTTCTTAAGGGTCTGCTCCTAACGTGGAGTTTTTATCAATACTTCAAACTGAAGGAAGTATGACAGAGGAATTATATGTCCAGTGATACCTCCTTGCTAACATTTAATAAGTACATTTTCTTAATGTCCAGAACAGCTCACTTCACCCCAGTTAGGATGGACAAGGAAAAGCTGATCATTGACTTGAAATTCAGAGGTGTCAAGTTACATCTAAATTGGTCATGATTAGTGGTATGAACGTAGCCAGCTTCTAGCCAAAGGTTCTTGTCGTGCTATAGAGTTCATCCACATCTGTCTGTCTTGCATAGCTGTTTATACACCATGATTAATGCTGTTACATACAGTATAGCAAAATATTCCCAACATCTAGTTTTTTTAGGTTATCATTCTAGTTGCTTCAACAGGACTGTTGCATGGAAATGAAAGAAAATGATATTGGACAAGAAGTGGGTACAGTCAAATGGATACGTGGAAATTACAATAGCGCCGAAAATCAGTATATAAACAAAGGACGAAAATGAGAAAGTCAAAATACTGAATGTACAAGTTGGACAACATGACTGCTTCAGGAAAATTGAAGAGAGATTTAAAATACCTGTAGCGGTGGAGGATAGAGATAATAGACAGTAGTGTATTCATGTCAGGGACAAAATCAAGGGCAAACAAACCTAATGTTTGATAAGGCCATTGCTAGATGCAGAGCAGTGAAGTGTAGAGCAGAAAATGTACGTGTAAAGGGCATTTGCTTTTGGAACATCTCATATATATATAAATAATAAAAGGTAATGGTCTGTAGCAGGGGAAAGCATTGCGCAACACTCAGTCTCACGCAACAGAACTTGGAAACTTCCGCGCAGGAGTGTTAAGGGTAACTAGCTGAGGAGGTCTGTGAAACGCTCCTGTTAATTTTTACCACAGCTTGGGATTTGCCAGCTAGGGAATATGGCCAAGGATGTTGCTTTTTTAAAAATGTATTAAGAGGATAGTTCATAAAGGTAGATCTTACCAGCTAAACTTGAATAGTTTTCTCCTAAGTTAATATATCTATCTGTTGTTGTATGTACCATGCTTACACCAGGTTTTTTCTTAAAGTTTGCTGAACTTAGCTTGATGGAGTGAATGATTCAGAGGACGACTATAGTCATCGCAGATACTAATGGGAACCTCCTGCGTAGTACCCTGGCAGGTACTTTACTGTGACCTTAGGACTTAATGGGAAATGAATAATCACGCAGAAATAAGTAACATTCTTGCCTTGTGACTCAGTGTTTTGGAGTGCTTGTGTGTCTTTTCAGGAAGAATATGGAAATTTCTTTATTTCTTTATTAGTGAATTTAGATGAGGACTAAAAATAATCCTGAAGATGGAAGACAAATTTCAGGATGTGAGGCTTAAGGATGTCAAGATTAAGAAGTGCCTTAGGAAATGTCTTCTCAGTGAACTGTCGTATATAACAATGATACCTGTGTTCTTTTGGAATTTATATGTATCTTATCTGAAATCACATCTTAACTTACTGTTTTAAATGGAATTCAGCCAATTTCCAGCCACTAAATTATCTCATGCTGTACAGTTCATCCACATTAGCAGTCTTTTTCATGTGCCAGTGTCTCTACACATTGATCAAAAAATTTGCACTGCAGCCACATAGAGAACAGCAAAACATCCAATTGCTAACTAGCTATCTCATGTCTTCGTAGAGGTTTAGTCCCACTATGTGAAGCTCACCACGGGCTAGCAGATCTGTCTGATGAGCAGTGTGTGGCTTATTGATGCAATAAGAGATAAACAAATTAATTTTAAAAAAAACCCAAACAGCTATGGAGTTCTGCTTAAGCTAACTGGACGAGATAGAGCTACCAATCAAGTACCTTGCTATTTTGCTATACTGCTTCTGTCATTTCTTTCTGTATTGGCTCTGCAGGGCCAGGCTCCTGGCTCCTGTGTAGCATTGGGTGGAAGGGCACAGCAGTCCTTCCTGCAAGCTCTCCTTGCAGGGCTGTCAGAATGGCTTGAGAAGTGCAGTTTCTGTGCTAAAGCTGTCCTGAAGACTGGTGGGGAGGCAACGCAACACAGGGGTTAGCACAGCACACTTCCTCTGTCCTTCTGCACTGTCCCCAAAAGATTGAGATAAACAATGAAGAAAAAAATAAAACACAGTTTAATTCTTCTTATTCAAGACATGATTGACATTTGACCTATTGCATCTGTTCAGAGGACAAATAGATGACGGGTATATTTGGTGCCTACTTGTTTAATCTGGAGGATGCACTACACTCTTTTTCCTGGGACAAAGGTGGACTCTGGCCGAGTTCTGAGCCCTGCTCAGATGATGCTCCTGGCAGTGAGACAGGAGGAGTGCCCAGAAAGGTGTGGCAGGCTGTGTCCCTGCTGCCTGCTCCTTTCTGTGGGAAGCGTCTCCCTACGTCCTGGTATCTGTCGATATAAATCCTCACATTCCTGTGAGTTGCTGGGAGGCATACTCCAGTTCCTGAGATTCCCAAATACGTATCGGATCTTAGGGCCTTGGGGATTGCCTGCCAATTTGTGTCCGTATTTTGGGGAAATTATTGGTGTTTGCAAACCTCCCAGCTTTGCTCTTTGTACCTTACAGAACCTTAGCAGCGAAAACAAATAAGTTTGTTCTAGAGAATTTGAATGTTAAATCCTTACAACAGTGTTGAAAAGAAAGCTGTGACAGGAAGAAAACTATAATAAAGTGCAACTGTAGAGCAAACCTGAGACTGAGCTTCCTTCTTAGAAAGCACTTAGGACCTTTAAGCCACAACAGACATTCAAGAGAATGACTCAGTAGCCCTTCTGCTACAGCGAAGGTCCCATTTAGATTTGCAGAACAGCCCAGGTTGGAAGGGAACTTGAAAGATCACCTGGTCCAACTTTTCGTGGGAAAGGGAGACTAGATGAATTATCTAGCACCCTGTACAATTGCATCTTGAAAACCTCCAGTGATGGGGACTCCGCCAGTTTCCTGGGATTGTTGTTGCAGTTAATGATTGTTCTCACTGTAAAAAATGTCCTTCTTATGTCAAGATTTTTGCCGATACCTTAGATTGTCCTGTCGTTTTGTTTCTTTGCTCATCAAGTTCACTATCTTGCTTACTGTGGCATTTTTAAGATTGTCACAACATTCTTTATGCTTCACAACCATAATATTTTTACAAGTTTTATTAATTTTACGTCATATTCTGTGTTTTTCATGGAGACTATGCATGTCATAATTATTTAGATGACAAACTTGATATTTAGAGTGGGGTTTTTTTTGTCAGTTTTAGGGGTCTTTCTTACCACATTTAACCTAGAAGCTTTTTTAAGGTTGCTCTTAGGATTGCATTCAGATCTTATTCTGGCTTGCTCTGTGACTTCCTACTCTGTTTCTATTCTTGGGAGCTTTCTTGGCTTTTTTCTCCACCCCATCCCCTCCAAGAATAGTCAGCTATGTATCTTGCCTTATGCAATTCAAATTCACAGTCTTGCATTTACCTTTCTTTTGACATGTACCTATGTTTTAGGAATTAGATATTCATGTTGTTTCTGAGATTTATCTTAAAATGCAGGCCAGTGGTTTAGTTCACTCGTTTAACAAGATTTAGTTCTTCCATAAATTGAGGTTATCTGAAGCAGATACACTCATTGAAGAATTAAGAGTGGGATTATTTATTTTTGATACACAGTTTTTATTCAGGGATGAGAATGTGCAAAAGTAGGGTGAAAAAGAGCAAGTGCTGAGCATTTTAGAGGAAGGCAGCTGAAGGAAGGAAATACACCTAAGTCGTCTTGGCTGCTGCTCCTGCTTCAGCAGAGATAAAGAGGTTGCAGGTCTTTGAAGGCAGCCGGCAATAGTGCAGCAGCATCTGCAAAGAGCTGAATGCAACAAGAAGGTTCTAAGGATGAAGTGTTGCATACTAAAATACCTACTTTTGATTCTAGTCACTCCCAAGCTATCTTTTGGAGGGTGCAATGCTTATATAATCCAAATTATGTACAGATTTTCAGAAGTGCCAATTTTTTTTATGTTCTACTGATTCTGAAGCCTGTAATCTTCATATGTTGCAGAAGGTTTCTCCTAGCATGTTTATTATCTTCGCTATCTTAGTATTTTAACTATTTAAAAGCTACAGTGTTAGCTTTCAAAATGTCTCTACCTGCCAACTTCTTTTTTTCTGCTGCCCTTTGACTTCTTGGGTGTGTTGTTTGATAAAGTTGTCAGACTTGCAAAAGTGCTTCATCCAAAATTCTCTGATGAAAGAATCCTGATTTCATTCTGAAATGCAAAATTAAATACTGTCAAGCAAAGGAGATTAGTGACCGCTTATGAAACATCTTTCATTAACAAATCTCTCTCTCTCAATGCTGATTTATTTAATTCTGATGCAATGTAAGGAACAGTGTAGTGAAAGTGCGTTCTAAAACTATTCTTGAAGTTAGCAGTGGCTGATGAATTGCCAGTACTCACGAATTTTAGAGGTTTAAATTACAGCACTGATGTTTTCAGGAAAAATACGACAGCTAGAAAAATTTTCTCTAGCATTGTTTACAGTGTCTGTGAAAAAACTGCTAACTTAAACATTAGTCTGAACTATAGTGATGAAAAAAATCTTTAATAAATTACATTGTAGCCATGTGCAGTGGCAGTGCTTTGGAAAGAAGAGTATTAGCACATCTATTTTACAGCCTGTTTTTCAAAGATAAATAATTAGCTATAGACAAGTATATGTACAGCTAGAGGGTTTCGAGAAAAACATTTATGAATTGCAAAGGGTTCAAAGGATAATCAGGGCAATAATCATTGCAAGCAATGCAATCTGGTTAGGCTATCAGAAAAAGCTTAAAGGTTTGTGAGTACTTATTGGGAGATCGGAAAATTGTTAATAGGATGTCTTAATATATTACAGTATTACAAGATTCATGACAAGAAGTTAAAATGGGACAAATTTGAGACAAAATCAGCTACTCTGACAATTAAAATCTAAGTTTATTTGTAGCATAAACCTAGATTTTAATTGTCAGTGTAGTTCATTACTGGAAGAATTTAACCAAGGCAGCACTAGCAATTTTAAAGTAAAGATTGACTGTTTTTCTAAAAAGTACATTCTACAGTTCAGTAAGAACTTAAGGAGTCTTATGGCCTGTGTTGCGAAGAAGTTGGGTCCTGAAGCAATCCCATCTGACATAGTATGGTGTGATTCTGTGAACCATTTTCGAGGTTTTCTTGTTCAGCAGCAGATGAAGAGAAACTCAAGTCAGAATAGAAGTGGCTCCACAGAAGAGCCAAAGAAGAGAGAGTACGGTTGGAGCGTAATGAACTGGATCCAGCAAAGAGTGCAGAAGTGCATCTGACTTTTAAAAGGGAGCAAAGAAAAAGCACCAGGGAGATTAGTGAGCTTCAAGTGGATATTAACGAAACGGTGAAGACCAAGGTCAGATGGAAGTTCTGTGAAAAAGTTTAGGAGAGTATTCAAAATGGGTTTACTTGGGGAGTATTTCTGATACTTAATTTATAAATATTTGAGTCTGATCAGCTGGTGACCCTCAGCTCCCATTATACCAACAGGGAGAAACAAGCACTCCAAGGGTGAGATTAATCTGACACAGTTAAGATGTCTGTTTTAGGATAAGATTATTGGCTGTAATGAGGTGGCTAGTTCAGACCCAGCTGTCTAAATATTAGGTTCCTGTGTTATGACAGTCAAATCCCCTTTCAGTGTTAGAAGATCAAAGGGCAAGAAGGTAATGGACCAAGGAAGGGGGACAATGGCTAAGGGAAAAACGCAAAGGACAGCTGAAGTTACAAGGCTAAGGGAAGGGAGAGAGGACTACACTTGTAATTCAGCATTGCTCTGTGCTCCTCAGGGACCCTGTACTCAGGGAGGTAAATCCCATACTTGTCTACGAAGGACTTCGTACCAAGGGGGCTGTACTTCCCCCTTTGTTGCAGCTCCTACTTGGGACATCAGGAATGCTGTATCGGTAGCTATTGATAATACAGAGATAGAGCAGGATTAGGATTAACAAAGGGAGAGGACAGGCTGGGGGTTAGGAAGCAGAGGAGAATCAAAGTGTAAGGGTTCTGTACCCCATAATGGCTGAAGGGGGCATTTAAGATAAGCGTGTGCCTTACAATAGTTCTGAGATTTCTCCAGCCTGAACCAGTCTAGCTCTCCTTTGGCGTACTTTGTTCGTTTGCCTTTGCTCTGTACCAGGATAGGTTGGGAAATAAAGGGAGGACCAGGAGAAACCAGCAACGGTGCTAAGAGAAAGCAAATAATACTGAGGAAAGCAAAGGAGCTGGAGCACTGCTCTCCCCAGCCATTGACCTGTTACAGAAATAGAGCATTAGCTTACAGGAATAGAGCAGCCACTTGATTTTGAAAAGCTCCATGAAAAAACATAAAAATTCCTTTCTTTCCCTCTCACCGAGCCTAGTTCCTGTTTATATTTTTAGTTATTCCTTTCTGAAAAAGGAAAGTGTAGTCTTCTAGCTGGATTTATTTACTTTCATTTTAAAAGGGACATTTTTTGGCAGTTTTATTTTTCAACAGGAAATGGCAAATGTGCTGATTTGTTTAATTAAGTTAAGATTCACTGGAGGAGTCCAAATTCCTTTTTTCTTTTGCTCTCTGTGGAACTGAATGTCTTATGAAGACAAAATGTCAATAATGGTAAACCATACAAGCAGATGTGACTGAAGGGCTGAGAATTTCTGTGCCTGTGTAGAGAAAAATGCCTCAGAAGCAGTGGTACTTTATGCTGCATAACAGTGGTGTGGGTCGTTAATTTTTGATCTCGTGTCACGTATTAGACGAAGCAGGAGGAAGAGAAGTTAGGATTTTGAAGTAATGTGGTTTCATTTTTGATTGTTTGGCTCATGAATGATGCACAAAGTTAGTACTTGAGTCCACTTGCTTCTGACCTCAATAAAAGTCCTAAATGCTAAATAGTTGTGAAAATTAGGACAGTGGCCAAATGTTGATGTGGGAATGCAACTTCAGTCATCTACTTTTGAAACAGTTGCCATGTTGTGTATTGATAAAATCACATTAATTTCTTAAAAGAGTTTTTTTTTTTTTTCTCTGCACTGTTGAATGGAAGACTGACACAGATGGTCGTTCAATTTGCCTGTAGCATTCGTGTAAACCCTGTCCTGCAACACTCACCTGTAGCCTTAGAGTGTAAGGTCTGCTTCATTGGGAGATCTGTCATTTCTTGTCTCGGCACAGGGACACAGTGAAACCACCTTAGATATAAAAGAAAGTAAGGAATTTATCTTACAATTCTCCTTTAGCAAAAGTAGTCCTATATATGACTCCAATAATTGCATTGCTCTCAATTTTCTCGTGCTGTAGAAATTAGTAAGTAGCTGTCTGACTACAAGAGAGCCAGATTTCACCCACCTGGATTCTGAAGTTGATGATGACCATGGGCCTTTTCAGGTAAGATCAAATGATAGCGAATCAAGATAGGAGGTTACAGACAAATGGGCAATATGTCTGTCAGAGGGAATGCCGGGTTTTACATGTCTATATGCTGTCTGAAGATAGCATTTATCTTGTTTGACTTACCCTCCCCCCATTTTCTTACTTTGAAGCCTCAATTTTACACCTAATTGGGTTATATAATAGTACAGATGTCCGTTGCAAAGACCAAAATTAATATCAGAAGCATTACAAAGCTCAATGCAGGAATTATCCATCATTGCCTTTCATGCTTGTTTTGTACTCTACTGTGATCGGCTTCATAGGCTTCATATTGACGCCTCTTTATTCAATGTTTTACAAGGAAGAATTCCCGTCCCCTCCCCCAAGCATTTCCATATTGATTATCTCTATGGGAATATGAAATATGTAATAATTCTGTCTATTCCTGAGAAGTTTGTAGAAAGATCACTTTTTTGTTGCAGTAAATTGGGCTATGGGGATAGTTGGTAAATTCTCCCTCAGCTAGCATGACAGGCAATTGACAGAAGTCTAATGCAAAACCGGGGGAAATACATCCCACCATAATGACCCCCAAGAAGTAATCGTTTTGTTAGAAAGAACAACTCAGAACAAAAGTAACGCAAAGATTAAAGGTTAGATTATACTGTTTTCATTTCTCCGTATTCAAGAAATACACAGAGAAGTAAAACAAACATTATGCTTACTCTGAAAAAAAAATGCTGCCGTTTTCCTCTTTGTGGCTCGTTAGCAAGCATTTTGTGTGAACTAATTGGGAGTGGAAAATATTAAAACCAGAACGGCATTTTGGTAGTAAGTAATAACTCACAAAAGATTTTCAGTATCTAGATGAACTATTTTGAACCAAAGAAAATGCTTCTGATCCTGGAACAGGGACAAAGTTTTATTCCACATGTGCTTTAACCAGTTCTCTGATTTTTAGAGAATTGCATTTGCTATGTATCTGTGCCTGTTTTAACCCCTGTTCCTGCTTTTATGATATACCCGACTGATATGGATCATTAGTCTGACAGAAAGCCTAATGTAATTTATTTCCAGATGGTAAGCTCAGGCTTTTGCAATCTCTGGAAAGTTAGTGCAAATACTGTGCTCCACTTCCTTCCTCACAAGAAGATTTTGAACTTCTTGTTTTAACCTCTCATGTCAGATCAGCAAAAAAAAGGAGTCTCATCCCTGTTGTGATGAGTAGGGTGAGTGACAAAGTGATACAATCAGAAGTGGGACATCCAAAGACGTAAAGTAACACCATTTAGCGTGATGGCGAGGAGTCTGTTCTCACTATTTTTCAAATTTTTGTGGCCCTCAAGTCAAAAATAATTTTTAGAGGAAGAGGCAAAGGAGACCAGCAAGGAGCCTTTATAGGTGTTTCAAGCGCAACACAGGAGAAGACAAAGAGTTTTCTTGCAGATTTAATGGTGGCAGGATGTGAGACTTTGATAACCTATGAAAGACCTAGAAGGAACAGTAATAGGCAGGAGACAGTGAGACAGGTGGACCGCTGTTTCATGTGCTGCTTGCTGACATGACGTGAAGAGCTGCTTCTAAACCTAGTTGGGCTTATTGGCAGAGCTGCTGTAACTGATTCCAGCTTCCTTCTGTGACCTGTGTCAGCACACGGCATCCAGCACAGCGCTGGATGTCATTTTTTGGCTGTTCCTTTGCGTCCGACATGATGGTTGGACCTGTGTGTGTTCATTTCTGGTATTTTTTAGCTTTTCATTGCTACTTACTTGTTTCTGTGTTTGGCCATATATTCTTTTTAGTCACAGTCTTTGCTTCGAGTCGCATGAGGCTGCCGCTGCCACTATTGCTCCCTGCCTTGTGTGCTGGGACTTCTCCTGTGAGTCAGGGAAGAAAGAGAAGACCTAGGAAAGGAGTGGGAAAACAGGAGAGTGGGGAGGAGAGGGAAGCAGATTTCATGTCATTTTTTTTCCTTACAGCCTATTGCCCTTCACAGTTTCTGTGCAATACAGCTCGCCTCTTTTCGTGGGTTGTATTCCAGGGACAGGTATTTCAAATGGTCTGTTAATAAACCCTCCATCTAGTCATGAAAGTCTGCCCCAGCCCTCTTAACTTGGCAAAGTTGGGGTTTTGTTTTGTGTGTGCTGGAGGGTTTGGTGGGCTTACCTGCTGGCGACCAGTACTGCAAATAGCCGAGGCTGGGAGGGACGGTGGCATGGGCCTGCTCCTGCCCATGGTGCAAGGTGGAGGGGACCAAACTGAAATGGGCCAGGCCTGTGTCAGCCTGAGGGTTTTGTTTTATATTTTGACTTTCATGGGAATTTCTGTTAGCCAAGCAGAACAAAACAAAAGGGAAACCAAAACAAATAGTGAAGCCGTTCTGGTGGGCATGAACGGACTAGTTCCCCTGATGTCAGGGGGAGGAGCTGATGAAGAAGACAGAGAAATTTCAGTCTTGACTAAGCTGCAAAATCTGAAGGATGCGTGCTTGACTTCTGTGCATGCTGCACACATCTGCTTGCCTGATGTCATCTGAGACGTGCCTGACGCTGTTTCGTATGGATTAAAGATTAGTGATACCAGGCTGGGGGTGCAAAAAATCTTGCTGAAATATGAGTCCTTGGAGTAAAAAGGAATCTGTGACAATTGGCATCAAGATTGTAATCTCTCTTTTCCCGCTGCAGGATATACAGCCTTTATTTTAGGCTCCTTTTTGTAGTTTCAGGCAATTTATGTTAAGAGCTGACAATGAATGTACGTTAATCCAGTGTAGAGGGCCAAGTATGATGCCAGATGCAGTGGGAGGATGCCACAGAGTTTTGGGAAAAGGAAGCCGAGTCAGTATGCAGCGTTCTTGAAAGGGAACATTTAATAATAGGGGACATTAAAGCAGCCAGAGAGAAGCATAAAATTGGGTGGCAACAAAGTGGGAGAGCAGTTCTGTGGAATCGTGACTTCTGCAAGAGCTCCTCGCATGGGTTGGACCCCAGCTCTTCTAGGGAAGATGGTTTAGAAGCAAGCCCTGCATGCTTTGCCAGCGACATATGGGAAAAAAAACCCCTAATGGCTTACATTTTTTTTGATAAAAATCGTCAGTGTCCGTTAGCAAGGGGTATATTTCGCAGATCCTAAACAGATACTACACTACAAAAAATAAAATAGTACTGTCCTTTCTTGCTTTCTATTTTTGCTCATTGGTGTGTGTACATATGCCTCTAATAAAAAGCTATGAAAGAAATCCAGAGATTATGTAATGTATTTTAGTGTATATTATAAAGATACCATCTAAAGACAACAAAGAGATGTTCCAGTGTAGCTGTTTTGAAACAGAACGTTTTAGAAACCTGAGAATTACTGTCAATGTAGAACTTTTATTTATTTCAGTTAATTCACAGTTAGTAGTTAAATCTACTGATCAAGTAGATTTATCTTTATAGTTTTATGAGTTATACAAATGTAAATATGATGTAAGACTTTCTTTGTCTGGAAGTCTGGTATTCCCCGGTGGTAGGACTTGGGACTTCAGGCATACGGAGTGTGACAGTAATTTATCAGTCCTTTTCCGTTAGCATTAGGAGGCAGCTGAAATAAAGAATGACGTGGGGGATTCTGCGTGGGGCTCTTCGAACACAGCCATGATGCACTAGATGGCACTGTTGGTTTTGGTTTTAGGCTGTCTTCTAGGGCACTTGTCTTAATTAGCTTCCTTTTGAAAACAAACATGCTGTTTCAACAGAGGGTCAGTGTACATTGTTCTGGGCTGCTGCTTTTATGTTTATAGTCATGTAATCAATATGTTGGAAGGGTAATTAATTTTTAACTCCAAGCCAATTGTAGATCAAATGCCAGTAGAGTTACTGGGTGGAGACAGTTTAATTTCTTTTGAAGCAATGATACTGATTAGCTGTAAAGGGTTTGCAGTGAGTTGCTGGAGATCCAGAAGACCTTCTGCTTTGAAATACTCGTGTTAACTTTAAAGTAACATTATTACTGTGATACAGATTAATGAGTTGTGGCATAATTCTGATAAAGTTCCTCTCATGTACTTGCTGTATTTTGTCCTGTCAATTCCTGTTTCAAAGCAGCTTTATTTGCTTCGACTATCAAAGGAATGGTACAAAGTCAACATTAAATTGATCAAACTCACTTTCTGCTTTTCATCCCTTTTCTCTCATTATCTTTGTTCGGGGACTCTGGAGGGCCCACAGCTAACGACGAGAGATGTGACTTTCTGTACAGCAGTGTATAGGATACGTAAGAAGCTGGGGGATTCTGAAATCTCTCTAACCCATACGTGTGGGGCACACTGGTGTTGGGCCTCCCTTCCCTCTCTCCTGCTATCTCAGGCAGCTCTGTCCATCTCTCAGGTTCCTTACTTGGAGATACTTGCTAGCTCAATACTTCTAGTGCTTTCAGCCCAGCCCCTTGATGCTTCCTTGTCCTCTGAGCTGACCTTTCTTGATCGTATTTTCATCCCTTCTCTCTCTTTCATCTTCTTCCTTGCCTCTGTTCTTCAACATTCAAACAAATTATAATCTCAACACTCAGCTCTCCATCCCTGTCTTACGAGTTTAACATCTTCTTCCTGCTCCTTTTTTACAATCAATAAATGGGCCATTTTCATGGATAGGTTATTGATCACTTCTCCAGGTGGCTGGAATCTTTCTGATCTAGGGTCTGTGCTTTCCATTACGTTAAAATTTCACTAGAAGCTCTGGCTATCCATTCTTGGGCAAGTCTCAGAGTCTCTCTGCTGTCCTCATCTTCCTTGATCTCTTGGGTGACTTTTGATACTTTGATTGTTTAAGTGGATTTCATGCCAAGTACAGCCATGAGCACTGGTTTAATCAGAAATTAAACTTTTGTTTATTCTAACATTAAAAAAAAAGACAGTTTCAAAACAAAAAACATTTCCCTTTCTCTGAAAAAAGCCAGCCTCTCATATTTTGGGGCTTAAACTATTAATTTAATTCAGTCTGGACCAAAGAACAATTTCTGTCCTTTTGAGTCATACTTTTGAGTAAATCTTACCAGTTAATGGGTCTGTGTTACTGAGCTGTGCCATAAATGTCTCTGATTTCTGCTGGAACCAAGAACAGCCCTCAGTATGGATGGGCACAACCATCAGCTATTGAGACTTGTCAGATTTTTAACCTTTTCAGAAAGACAAAACATCATAAGTAGAATAATGATCAGCAGAGGTTAGGGTCCACGCCATTGCATTTTCTGTCAGAAATGAATATTGTGACTAATAAAGGCAAGACTGCAGTTACTGCCACAGACTGCTCTGTAGACTGTAGTCTACAGTTGTTTGTAAGATATTAGATTAAGACCATGAAATTTATTCTGCTTTTGAGACAAACTAGAGATGGATATTTGCAGCATACACGAAGCTTGAAAACCCAATTATCATAACCACAAGAACTGAAAAGAAAAATCCATTCTGTCTTTCTGTCTGTTCTGCAGGATGCATTTATCCAGTGATCTTAGTCACGGTGCTTCAGAGTAGTAGTTCTATCAAAGCTGACCATTTTGGCAGGTGGTGGAGTGGCAGAGTAGCATGTACAAATGTAGTTACAGTAGAGGGAGCTGATGTTCAATGAGTGCATGCGTGAGTTTTTACTGCGGTGCAATTCTTTGTACAGTATGAGCCTTTCCCCGTGACTGTATAAGCACTGCAAAAGAGACACCTTCTCTCACCAGTTTGAGGGGGATATGTCTGCATCCCTCTCCCACTGGCTGCGGTCATGATGGAGCTCTCTGGCAGGGCAAATGGCCTCAGAGAGCACTTGTTAGAAAGAGGCACCTGCAGGGGCCCCTGGGCATTTTTCCATGCGTGAGGTTTGACATGAGGGAGAGACTGGCAATAGTGTTATCAAACATTGCGGACACCAAGCCTCAGCGCACCTCCTCCCTTACCTACCAAAGTCTGATGTTCCTATCTTTCCAAATATCATAACTTCCTATTACACTGCAAACAATGTCTCTTTTGTGCTCTTAGCTTTGTGCTGCTCCCTGGTTTGGCCTGGTTTCTGCCTGACCCATCTCATGAATAAGGGCTCAAGAAATTCTTTGATTTACAGCATTCTATTTAGAAGCCAGAGATCTCTAGTTCTCTGGCACTGCCTGGCTGGATTATGCAAGTTATTCGAAGTTAATTGATTGAAGTTAGTTAAAATAGAGACAAAGTCATGTGAAACAACAGAATGCATGTGCATCAAAGATTATGAAGAGTTACCGTTCTTGTAAGTGAATTTTGTTGGGTAATGTGGGCTAAGAGATTGCCAGATTGGGTCTCCGACTAACCTGAGTTCCTGCTCCTGGCTTTGCCGTAGCTCTTTGGGTGAAAGCCGTCCTCCCGGTGAGGCAGCTTTCCTGACTGCAATGGTTCAGGTAAGGCAATCACAAAAAAATTAGGGAAGGGACATGGTCCTGAGACAAATGTAGGATATGTACTTAAAAAAGAGAGGACTCAGAGAATTGCAGACCCATCTAACTTGTATAACCAGAAAGATCCTCAAGCAAGTTATTAATTTGCCTTGTTAGCACCTGGAGCCATAGTTCTCAATCTACATCTGTTTGTGGACAAAACCTCCAAGCGTGCAATGTGCTATAGTCCCTTGCTTTTCCAGACAGCTTGGATTGTATCACTGGAGGCTTTCTTTAGCCATGAGCAACAGAGCTGCTGACCTAAACACTCTGTAAAGTAGTACATTTTGAGAGGACCGAGTTCATCCTTGGCACCATGTTTAAGAAATGTGGATAGACTGGGAAGAACCAGCAAGAAAGTTAACATGTTTAGGAAATAAAGGATATGAGTAAAGGTCAAAGAAAACTTCTTAGCTTCGAAAAGAGGAGATTAAGATGGGACACCTTCAGTTAAATTTTTCTGTCAATAACGTGGCAGTCATTTTTTGGCTATGTAGCCAGTGTTGGGGCAAAAAGGAAGGGATGTGGGTCTCATCCTGCAGCAAGAAAGATTTAGAAAATAAATGCAGAACTTTAGCACTGTACAAATAATGAAGCCATAAAATCCTTCCAGTTTGTACATTTTTTTTTTTTTTTAAAGAAAACACATTAGACAAATGTTTGCCAAGGCAGCTCAGGTGCATTCACACTATCTTAGTGACATGGGATGGACCAAAAGATGTCCCGACATTTCTTCCAGCCCTGTATTTCTGTGCAAGTGCTTTGAAATTTATTGATGAAAAGCACTCCCTCCAGACTGGGTAGTACTATTCGTTATACTTCTTCTTTGCGTCGTTACAAAGGAAAACCCTTACCTCCAAAATCGGTTCTTTCGGCTCATTCTCTGGTCAGCTGTCCTCCTCAGGCCTTGGCGCTAGGCGTTATCGTAGCAGGCTGAAATTGTCACTAGCTGTTGGAACAGACGAGTGTTTGGTTCGGAGCATCAAGAAAGGAAACAAGGAGGCTTTTAAGGTGACATTTCTATTAGGGAATTCTCCCAGTGTTTCAGTATTTCCTTAACAAGGGTAACTTTGGTATTAATTTCCTTAACCAGTCCTCCTCAGAGTGACTGATTTTTGAGCTGTATGCTATGATCCCTGCTACTGGATAATACCTTCATGTTGGACGATGTACTGATGTTATCTCAGCTGATCACAGAGGTGGGATGGATTTGCCTCTTTATCAACAGCCTTTTATCAGTTTTCCTTTGTCTTGAAGTATAAATTATTGTAGGCTGAGGAACATCTCTCATGTTCTCTAAGTGTAGCTTGGCTCTGTGGGAAGATGTATTATGTATTCAATCTGTATGTAAAGAAAACCCACTCCACAACATAAGCGTCTGACGTTGTGGATACCTTTCGTGTACATGGAAAGTACAACACTGGCATTGCAGAACACAGATAAGCCAAAGCAGCAGTACTGCTTGTTCAGATCCCCGATATCTGACTGACACAGCTTACCTCTCAGTTGTGCTTTACCACTAAATAGAAGTTCCCTTGCAACTGTGCAAGTCTGTCATTTTATGCTTAGATATTTGGAACTTGCAATACATCTGGGAAGTGAAAAAACTCTGGGAAGAATTTCAGATCTTGAAGGAGTTGAACACTTCAAACAGATGGCTTCTTTCCAGAGAAAGCTCTTCCAGCTTTCAGAAATGCTCCTCATAAAATTTGACCTAGCTGTTAGGAGTAGTATATAACTAAGGGGACTGGGGAGGAGTGATATTTAACTTGTAGCAAATAGCGTTGGGTACCTTGAGCAGCAAAATCCTTTGATCTAATTTCCTGATTGTGGCTGAAAGTACGAACGATGGACAAAGTTTCTGTATTCTCATTCAAGTGGTAAAGGAAGGTTTTTTTTAGTTTTCACTGAAATGAGACCTTATTAGTCTGAATTCACATTGAAAATACCAGAGTGTTTCTCCTGTATGTTGTACATTATGAATAAGTCTGGTTTATAATATCTGCTTGGCAACCAGTGCATAAGTACAGTATGACAAATATGATCTAAACCAAGCATTTCATTAAGGAAGGACATTTGTTACTGGCTTTCAGTATGGGCCGTTAACCTTCATGGCCGCCAATTTCCCTGCAATGAAGTTACTATTTTAACACCATTCAAGGCTTTATGCAGTAAAATATGGGACTGCATAAATTTTATATGCAGTTGAGGTAAGTACGATAGGGACTTCGGAAGGGGATATGTGGGAGAAATGCTAATGTTGGTAGCGATTTGTTCAGCGCAGGGATCAGGATTTGTTTATGTTTATCATCACCATCCATACATTGTTTTCCTACTCAGGATTGTCTGCAGAATATAGTATTTGGTAGGATATTTGCACACGGAACCTCCATACCGTGATGCCTTCTGGTAGTGTGAACATAACTAGAGACAAGAAAAAAGACGGAGTACTTGCTAAAACAGTTCTGGTGAACAGAAGAACCCTCAAATACTGCACAGAACTCTAATTTCTGCCAAATAATTACAAATCAGTTTCCCTGGACTTTTCTCCAACCAACTCAGTTTTGAGAAGAAACAAAACCTATTTCAAGATGTCCAGAATGGCTAAGAGAGGAGAATTCCCTTCAGTTATCCAAATAGGCTGACAGACACATGTTGAAGGCATTCGCTCTCCTAGACATATGACATAGATTTAATCATATTTTAAAATAATTTACCTTTTGTATTTTTTGTGACGATCTTGAGAAAACTCTGTTCCTGTAAATTGATGTCAAGGTACCTAGCAAATGTATTTTATAATTGTTGTTGCAGATGTACAAAAATTTTTCCAGGATGTTTTAGAGTAAACTTAATACTCACAAAACGAAGTAGAAATAGTCCTGGCATAGATACCCTTTATTTACCTGCATTTCGTACAGCAGCTCGGCTTTACACTTGCAAACGGGATGAGCTTGTTTTCGTCACTTCAGTGACACGATTCAGCGTTCATGGGGACTGGCATGGGCCTGACAAACTTTTACCCTCTTTCCATCTGACTCAGAGCTGCTGGTCAAAAGTTCTGCCGATAGCTGCACCAGTTTGGTGCTCAGAGGTGTGTGGAAGGCATAAGCGATGCTGGAGCGTTTTTACAATTGTTGAGACGTTGACCTTAGAGAGAAATACTTCAAATGCTGCTGTGGCTCTTGTGGCCAGGTGGCAGGTGTATTACGTAGGCACGGCTGGTAGTTTAATAGACAAGCTAATTTCAGTAGATAATTTCCAGTAACTGAAAATGAATGAAGAAGCTATTCTGATAATTACATTTCTCTACAAAATGCAAAAGTTACATGATGAGAGTGTTTTTGACTTCTGAGGATGGTTGTCCTTCCTGTAGCAGTAACCTCTTCTAAGGAAGAGCTTTTCTTAAGAAAACCTTTAGCATGCAATTGGGGTTGGCTGTGACTCATTCCTTGTTATGTCCCACTTGCTGGCTAGGGTATACGTGTTGTCACATCATCACATGTGTTTGCCGTGAGTTCTGCACCGTTGCTGTATTTATGAGCTCCAACAGGCTGCAGCTTCACAGTCATTCTTAATTTTTTTTTTTCTGAGCTGCACAAAAGATCGAGAATATACCACCGTTGTCTGAATATACTGTTTTCCTTGCTAGTTAAAGCTTAGACTGTATTTTTAGCATTTGTTTTCGGTTTCATTGCACTTGCAAAGTTATGCCAACAGCCCCAGTGAGCTGCAACCTCATGGCAGCTGTGTCCATGTTTGGTCATGCACCCTGAAGTTTTTGGCAATAATACTTCTCACATCCTGAAGGAGGATATTCAGCTGTCATTTATACCAGGGAGGGGCTCAACATGCACTTGGTAATTAGAACTCTGGCAAAGTGTTTATAGAAACGCAGAGGGCCTCGGAGGCCTGAGCAAGGATGAGTTCTCTCTTAAATTGTCATAATGAATGTCAGAAGGCATTCAGCAGATACTAATGAACTTCCTAACGACACCGGGCTGTGGCAAAGTACTTACTACTAAAAGAGAAAAGCGTATGGAAACCACATTAAATAAATCACCCTTCTTTGGTGTTCTACCTTGGATCGTGCAAACAAAATCCTATCAAGCCTGACCTACTGTTTCTGGCTATATTCACTTAGATCTGTGACTACAACCATCCTCCTTTGTTGAACCTGGGAGCCTCGTAAGGCCGCAGACTCGGAAGGTCAGTCTGCTGCCCCGAGTCTTCCTGTGCCAACTCCAGACGTGGGGAGGGAGGGATGAGGTGACAGCAGGGGGAAGAGAAATCTGAACGTGCCTCCCCTCCTCTCTCTAACCCTGAATAAGCTAACAACTGAAAAACTGAAAGCCCAGTGAGATCTGCATGTCAGAGTCTCCTGTTTGAGCCTGGTTCAGCTGGACTGTGCCTGATTGCCGTTTGGCCAGCAGGATCTCCCTGGGCTGACCCTGGCAGGGGTCTGCCCTTGGCTGAGGGTCACTCGCCAGGCATGGTGTGTCGTGGGGAGGCTGCCCACTCTGGAAAGGAAAGCGCCAAAGTTAATAGTAACACCAGCCAGGGAAGCAGTGCCCCTTACAATACAGAAACCTGTTCTCTCTGTCCCCCAGGAGGTCGTGGGGTGGCTACAAGTGCTTGACCTTAATCAGAAAAAGAGTTGACATCCTCATTGGAAGTGATTACACCTTGAGCGTTAGCAGGTGGATGGGGATTTCAAAAGGCAAATTCCGGTTTAATGTCAGAGCGGACGGTTCCAGAGACTGATCTCCTCTGGGCTGGTGTCTGCAGAGTCAATCAAGTTGCTCTGAATTCTCCCTGCTGTCTGTGAGATCACAAATTCTTGTAAATGTTTTTACTAATGGGTCTGGCAAAATCCTAAGATTTCCTGTCTTTTTCTTCGATGCTCGGAATACTCAGTTCATGACCTATTTGTTAAAAATAATGGAAATTGGAATTTCTCAAGAATACATGTTTTCTTTAGTGAGTAAATAACCCATTATGATTGTATTTCATTCATCTGCTCTGATCTTTTTCTGTGATAAAGTGTTATGGATGAATTCCAGAAATGAGATTTCTGAAGAGAGAGTTTCATGTTTAGGTCTAGAATTATTTTGATGACCGTTTGCACTTGCTCACGTGTACTGCTTCTGCCACGTTCTGTAACGAAAATTGTAACGTGCCTTTCCTCTTCATTTATTTACGTAGGGCATTTAGGTCCAGTCCTCATGATTGAATTTAACTCCAGAGACAGAAAATCAGCAACATGCAAAGCCTTAGCAACCCAATGGTACAGTGTACCATTTCCCTTGTCTTTTAGAGACCTTTAATATTGTTGGATGTATTACAATTTTTCCTTAGTATAGGCAAATCATTAAAAATGGTTAATAGTTCACTAAAAAAGCTTGTGTGAAATTAACAGGAAAACTTCTGTGGGGTGAGAATATCCCTCCCTATTTTTTTAATCTCTTGACTTTTGTGTAGGGTATCTGTTATGCAATTTTTTTTGACCACGGGCCACGTCCACTGTTAATATTCATGCTGGGGGAAGGCTGCCAGTGTAAGTCAGCTGAAGATCTGCTGCAGTGTGTACCTGGTATAAACAAAGTTACCAGGATGAAAAACTGAGCATGAGAGGCTTGTGATTCTGTTGACCCTTTCAAGAAGGCAATATATATAGCATCCCTTAGAAATCATGAGAAGTAATCAGAGGAATGTGTTACAAATCTGGTATTTAAGTTCAGACGTTCATTTGGCTGCATATGATGCTGGTTTAGATTGAAGACCCTGGTATTAATAGCGGCCTGCAGTAAAACCTTTGAGATTTTTTTTTACTGACTTCTCAGGGAAATCCTGAAAATGTATAGGAAAATGGATTAGATGTAAAGAATTAGAATAAAACAAATCAGACCTTTTAGCTGTATTGGGCTTGTGACACAACAGAAGAATGTTTTCATCTTTACCTGCTATTTTCAATGCCTTTTTTCCCCAAAATACACTTTTGGGTTGAAACTGAGCATATACATTTTCTGTTAAGAAGTAAATGTGTCTGGAGAAAATGTGTTTCAATATTGGTTTGCTTGATGTTTTGGAATTACAAGAGCATACAAATGCCGTTTTTAATCAGCCGAAACTTTGTGCATTGAAATATATCTGAGTGAGTTTAGTATAAAGTGTCCCCCTAAGGTAAGCCGCTGGAGAAACGAGCTTGTAGCATCGTCTGGCTTAAGACTGGCGCAGGACAGCGCATGTTGCAGTGTTTGCAGGGTACCCGCTGAAAATATGCTTCACAGAAGTGAACTGGTGAATTCAGTGGGAGGTGCCTAGTGTAACTGGGACGAAACGCATGCGAGAAGAGTGGGGCTGGCTCCTCTTCCCCAAGAAGCACCAAGACCCCTGGGGACTGCACCCGCCTCTCGTCAGGTGTCACAAAACGCCTCGCAGAGATGAAACGCGTGACGGATGACCATGACGGACGTGGATTCAGGTGCTTGAAGTTTTGTGTGGATCGTGACTGATGAGAGAGCTTGGGTGCTGAATGCAAGCGCTGGCATCCTTGTCGGGCCAAGCAGCTACTCTTTACAATGCCTAAATTAAGAGCTGTGAGTGTCACCCCCAAGACTGACTGCATGAAGAATTTTGAGGATCTGCATGGGTGCAGCCTGTGTTAGGCGAGAGACTTCCTGCTCAAACAGAGTATGCCATAGCTGTTCACGACAAATATTCTGCACCTTTCTCTTATCTGTTAATGGGTAGGAGGCTGATGAACTGTGTGTTTGATTTATTGGGGCATGCTCCGTACTTTTATGCTTCCGAGTTGTTTCCTCTCTCTCACATGGTGCCACAGGTTGCTCTTCCCATGGTAGCCAGAAAAAGCATACGGAGTTTTATCAGCTTAACAGTCAGATATTAACAGTAATTACAGCACTCGGAGCGTAAAGTATTGCAATAATCTGTTTTAATAACATGTTTATTAGGTCATAACAACAACTATAAACATAAGTACCATTCAACTCTTTGCAGATATATGAACTTACTAACATCAAATCTTTACCAGAATCACGTATTTTTACAGGTGTCCCAGACACAACATTAACTTTATTAAGCAAAAGTTCATAAATAGTAAAAATGTCCTCTGTTTCACATTGCAGCGTTCCTCAAGCATGTATGTACAAGTTTGGAGTATCTTCTCCAAATCTATGTGTCATAAACTTCCTTAGCTGTTTTAACAACCATAGAGATGATTTTTTTTTGCCTGCAGCAAAGCCTTTTGTCCTTGAGCAATCTACAATTAGTATTGCTCTCAGCAGACATGAAAGTTCGTTTCTGAAATGAAAGTGGCGATGAAACACAGTACAATATTATCTGCTCATAGTCTGCCTACACACTCTGCCCTCGTTATAAATCTTTCAGTTATAACACTGTCTCCCAAGAACAATATATCTCATTATATCAGTCCTTTATCTGCACTACCTCTCTTTGAAGATCTTAAAATGGTTGGCTTGCAGCAACAGAGATATTATGCTTAGGGTGGAGTGTGTTTACAGTCAGTTCTTTTCCTTTTTAGTATTTACACAGTATTTTTTTTCAGGTTGCTACAATTTATGAATCATGTATGTTGACATACATTTTCTGAAATGTTCACAGTGCAGTATTTTGTGGCCTAACCGAACTTTGTAAATGTCATTAAAAATAAACTTTTTTTTAATATAAAAATAGAATACTTTATGTGTTTACACCAACAAACCCAGTTCTATCCTATACTAAACAAGCTATACAGTAGTATGCACAGAATTCCACAGGAACAGAAATGACATGTGATGCTTGCCCTAAAGCTATAGTACTCTCCCTAATGAATTCAAGTTTTATTTACCATCTCTTTTCAAAATTCTTTCTCTGGTCATAATTTAGAAATGAAAGTAGGTATCATCATAATTCACTGGGCTGTGTGATCCAAGAGGCTAGGGGGGCCTGCAGCTGTTTCTTCTTTTGATCGGTCTTCTCGGCTCTTTAGGGCTGGCATGAAGAAGTTATCCACATTCCTGCTATGGCAGTGTCTTTTTAGGTCAGGGCTGGCTGCAATGCCTCCACTCCTTACTCACCTTCGGCAGCAGCTCCACCCAAGAGTAGGTGGCAGAGCTTCAGCTACTCCCCGTGTGACTCGCCAGACTGCAGTTCCATAAGGTTGCCAGCCTGCCTGTCTCCTCTTCCTCTCTACAATAATGCCACCCATATTACTACATCCCATGGATTAGCCTGGCATTTAATATGGATGCCTTCATGGTTTTGCTCTCAGAGAGTGGTTAATTCTTTACCGAAATAAATGGAGGCTTTGCATTTTTCAGCGAGAGATCTATCAATACAGGCTGTTACTCAAAGAAGTGGTTGAATGTTGGAATAAAGTTGTCACTAGGAATGCTTTAAGCTAGATGATTTTCCCTTCATGTTATGTACCGTCTGACTACACCAGAGGACTGGCAAGGCTGACATACTTACTTTACTGCACACTGTTTTATCGCGTTGATTTCTGTTAAGACGTTTACCGTGAGAGTGGCTCTCCTGGCTGTCTGTGTCCTAAGAAACCTTGTTGATATAGTGCAAAATTCCAAAGTTTGGACTGTGCAGGAGGAAAACACATTTTAAACTCTTGTAACTCTCACTGTTTGTCTTAGCCTTTTGTGTGAAAACCATTTCTGCACTGCTCATTGTCCTGAAGTACATGCAACAGTAATAGTCCTTCCAGTCATACTGATTGGTATTCTACTTTCTCCTTCATGGCATTAATGATGAACCTTTGTTCTTGGGTCTGAGCACACATTAACGAGAGCTAGTGGGAACTAGCTCCGGATGGTAGCACACAACGTTCCATTTGGTAAATTGATGCAGTTGTCCAAATACTTGGAAATCACTGTCATGGTTTATAGAATCCCATAGCCTCAAACAATATGATATCATGTCGTCGTACTAGTGCAACTTGGGCAACAACATAAACATGTGCAACAGTGTTCTCACAAAGACCGGGCAGTAAAAACTAATGGACAAAATGTTTTGCTTTTTGTTCATACAACTAAGAATGGGTTTTCCTCTATTTCAGACATACCCGTCATGTGTCAACATCCATGTCTGTGTTGTCTTGTGATGATAAAAGAGAAGGATAGGGAGCAACGCACTTCATGTTGACATAAGTAGCATTGACATGAACATAGTGTTCCCCAATAAAAGTGGAGAAGATTGTTGATATTTTTGAAACAAGTTCAGAAAATGCTGGACGCATCTCGGGTTCTGGATGCCAGCACTTCAGCATGACTTCATACCTGCCATTCAGATAAAAGAAGTGTTCCATTATGAAATCATGTAAAAAGGAAAAAAACCAACCCCTCTTTCCTCCCACACTCTCACTTACTCTAATATCAGAATCAGCAGCATTTGCAGAAGGCTTTGCAAGCTATTTACTTACAGTGGGTCGGGGCAGTATTCAGGTTGTAGCAGCCTTCTTCCTTGTAATAAGTAAACAGTTATATCAAAAGAATTTACATCAGGATAAGGTGGTGCCCCTCTTGTCATAAGTTCCCATAACAACACACCAAAGGACCACTAAGAAAACAAAGAAATAAATAGTAAGTGATAGGGCTGGAGAGCTTTACATTCCAGTTTTGGAAGATGGTTTGACAGATTTAAGCATTCAAATGCATGGTTTTTCCCCTTGAAAAGTTATTTTATTGCATTCTGCTTTCTTTTAAGTGGGCTGTAGGGACTTGAGGAGCCACTTAAATCAGAGCCAGAGAAACTCAACTAAGTAAATGAAAGAAAATAAAAGCGTATAGGCCTGCTACTTAGCTGATATAAATTGGCAGACCTCTTTTGAGGTTAATGGAGCTCTGCCAATTTACATGAGCTGATGATCTGACTAACCCTATGTAAATACGTACTGAAGAGAATATATGTGGTGAAAATTCTATGCATCACAAGCTAATTTGAATCTGGATTGAAAGGAGAGCTAAAATACAAAGTGATCCAGCCAAATAATGACTTCATCTTGTAATTTTTTCTTCATAAATGGCCAGATAATACTTGAGATTGCTGTAGGCAGTCAGTAAGTATTTATAAAGCAAATGAAGTCTTTTTGAGAACTATTGAATTTTATGAGTGTCAAAGTTAACCTGTTTTGTCAAGCTTTCCAGAGCCCCTCCTATAGCAGGATTCAGCTCCAACTTGGCTTCTTGGAAAGTCCTTAGTTTCCCTGGGAGTGGGATTCAACTAATTCTTTCCTGAGCTGCAACAGATAATCAGGTCAACAACTTGTTGCTTTGTGACTGGGACAAATACCCTTTCTGGATGTAGAAACAGCCTCTTATTCTTATGTGAACTAAAGTTACATTCAAATATAAGTTTTGGGTTGGAGTTAGTCCATTCATTAGAGAGATGCCTTAGGCAATACAGGAGAAATTAATAGATGATACAAACATGTTTGTACATTACCACATCTGACTTTGTTGTGAACTTCTGAGTTTGTAAACTTTCCAAAGCCATCCATTTTACTGGCAGTTTAGCTCCTGTTTTATTGTGCACGCTGTAGTATTCTTTATCATAGACATCTCTAGCAAGACCAAAATCAGCAACCTTGACAGTGAATTTTTCATCCAACCTAGAGAAATGACAAACAGTGCTATCTGCAACTGAGCAGGCGAGATTTACAGTGATGGTGGATTATAATGTGACTCGCATTTTTGAGACCAGGAATTTGGAAGGCAGTACTTTCTCTTGGATCTATTAACTAATGTTAGAGTGAAACAAAAAGTGCAGCAAAGTATATTTGACACCCATTTAACACTGTGAATGAACTCAGGAAATTACTGATATTGTTTTGATATTATAATTTGAATTACAGTTCTTTTAAAACAATTGCTCTGTATAACAAGATTTTTGCTAATAGCCTGTTCATCCTGATTGAGTGCTACATCATTTCTTCCACAGCTGCTTCTCCTTCCGTAGCCTTAGAAACCTCTCATTTTTATTTCCAAGTCAAGGCATCACCTTTCCTATTCACTCTCAATTTTGATAAGGAAGGACCCATCATTATCTCAGTGACTGCCTGTATCTAATACTGTAGTCCTGTAATTAAGGATGTGCTTGGTGTCTGTACTGGGAAAGAATGGTGGCATAAAGAAAGTTCTGCTGGGGTTACAGCTCAGCCATACCGGAAGGTCTCTCTAGCTTTGCTCCTCCTAAGCTTGGTGTTTGTCCTGATAAGCGGTATCATTGTCAGAAAACAGAGCACGGGCGTTGGCATGCTTAAGCCTATCTGTCATTATATGTGCAGCCTGAGTCACAGCAGACACCTCCTTTTGGGTTTCTTTACAGAATCACACAATCACAGAATGGGCAAGGTTGGAAGGGACCTCTGAGGATCATCTGGTTCATCACCACCTTCCCAGCTACTGCAGGTTGCCCCCAACCATGACCATTTGGCTTTTGAATTATCTGCAACGATGGAGATTCCACAACCTCTCTGGGCAACCTGTGCCAGTGTTCAGTCATCCTTACAATAAAAGCATTTCTTCTGATGTTTAAATGCAATTTTCTCTATTTCAGTTTGTGCCCACTGCCTCTCGGCCTGTCCCTGGGCACCACTAAGAAGACTTTGGCTTCACCTTCTTTGCTTCACCATATCAGGTATTTATACACATGGATAACATCCCCTTCAGCCTTTTCCAGGCTAAACAATCCCGTCTGTCTCAGCCCCTACGCGTGGCATTTCCGTGTCTTGAATTTATGAGGTTTCTGTCTGGACAATTCTCTGGTCTATTGAGGTCCCTCTGAATGGCACACAACCATCTGCTGTATTTACTGATGTAATAACTAAACCAATACCAATGAAGGAAGTAGGAGGGAACTTTGATGGGTCAGTAGGGGACAGTTTATGCCGTAGTAGCTTCCTGCACCCCTTCCAAGATAGTGGAATAGAGTCAAGAGTCCACAGGGACTGTATTTGCATCCTGGCTGTGCTTCTGAGTGCTGGATTGCACATGGCCACTGGGGAATGTGGGTCTTCAACCCTACTTCTTCCTCTCACGTGGCAGCAGCTCTCCAGGCTCTCAAGTGCTGAGCCATACAGAAGTACAAAAGTGGTCATTCAGTTGGCAATGTGAGACATCCTGATAGCTGTTCCCTCCTTGCCAAAGGAAGAGACAGTAGGACACACAGAAGGTCCTGTTGCCAGTATTTGGACTTTGATTAGATGAACCAGGACTTCTACCCAGTAACACAATTCCTTTCTTCTTAGAAAACCTGAAAATCATGTTGCCTGTGGCTTTCCTCCTCCCTTAACAAAACAGCAGCTGTAAGAAAACGTTCCTTTTCAGAGGGTATTCAGCTGCATGAGTGTGCACCCTTTGAAAAAGAGTAAGAAATCTGATGTCACAGATTTTTGCAGCCAGAGTTCCAGATTATGACGTGCTAAAAATAAACTCTAACGTTTAATCCTGTTCCTCATTAATTCACAACATAGGTGATGAATCAACATAATAGTATCAGCAACACCTGTAGCAGTTAGTCTTTGTGTGAACTGAACTGTCTGGCTACCCAGACACTAGTAAGATTCTTTGCATGCTCTGATTTTTTAATGTTAATTTGTGTGCACAATTGAGCCAGAGTAAGCTCATACTCATGTAATGGAAGATTACTGTCAACAAGTCTCACTGGTGTTTCTTTGTGTTCCTGTTTTTCTCACAAAGTTCCCCTGTGTTCCTCTCCCTCCTGCTAGGTGTGGCAGCAGGGATGTGCTGCTTCTGAAGAGGCTGGGTGGAAGCACAGCAAGTTGAGACAACAACAGTTTAACTTCCCTTAGGAGATGCCTTTTAAATGCTCTAACCAATGATTTTGAGAGACTACACTCTCACCTCAGCTTTTCTTATTTCCCACACTCAAAAAAAAGCTTATGTGTAAGAAGTGAGCCCTTAGCAAGCTGAGTAGCTCATCAGTATGCAAGACAAACATCAGTATAATTATGGAACAATGAAAAAAGCACCCTATTTTGCCTAAAAATGGAGAATCCTGAGACTTTCACTTACTTGACTGTCTTACACAAAAGAGTGTGATAGCATAGCTGGAATTACATGTTTGTACTTACATACAGTTTCTTGCCGCCAAGTCTCTATGGACAAACTTTTTGCTTGCAAGGTATTTCATCCCTTTTGTGACCTGAAGGCCAAATCCAATCAAATCCTTTACTGTTGGGTTCTGTAAAACACAAACATTTGTGATACAATGAATGCAGAAGACCTAGGAGCAAACTGGTTTTTGCTGTGACTCTCAGTTTTTGACACACCTATCTTGCCACCAGAATGATCAAGACAGGTTAGTGCTTGCAATAAAACTGGTGTAAGTTTAGGTCAAGTTCTTACCTCCAGTGAGGAAATACACTTTAAGAAATCAAAAAAACCTGAGAGACTCCAGAAGAGCGGAGTTAGCAGCATAAGCAGCATGATATGGGCTGGGAAGTGGAAGAGTATACTGGAACCTCAACATTGCAGCGGATACACAAAATTCATACATTTGTGAACTTGGAGTAATAGTGTGTAACTCCGCAGAAGGTGCTAACTATGAACTTGAAGCTCATCAGCTGGAAATGACCAAGAAAGGAGAGAGTCCTATTTGGGGCAAAATAAGTACAAGCTATCATCAATACGGTGCCATGGAAAAGGCAAATGAGACCTTAGCAGTTACCAGAGAAAGATTTTCTGCAAAGATTGATAACTCTTTCTGCTGGTCTACAAGGTGAGACCTTACTGAAAATGTTAAATATAGAAATGAATAGAAACATAAACCTATAATTCTTCTATCCAACATCATGACTTGTTAGGTAATAGTGTGGTCTGACAGATTTTTGTGTTGTTGCCATTGCTCCGTACAACTTTATTCTGCGGAACAATCCTGTTCAAGTGTGGCGTTATTCTATTTATTTCAGGAAGGACGATGGCACTATTCACAGACAAGGTCCCTGATGCTTGTAGAATGAAAGAAGCTCAAAAGGGAAGAGGTCCCTACCTCAGAAAGCTTAACTCTCCCAACAATCTTCCAAGATGCGTTTTTTTTTTTTTAAATTTTAGTGGCTATTGTTGATTGCCATAGAGGCAGGGATGAAATCCCATTGACTCAGAAGTTACTTTATATTGTCCTCGCACTGTGAAATGGGTGAAATACTACAGTATAGAGTGGTCTTACAGTATCTGAGGCAAGACCTGTGGTCTCATACTTGACAGAAAACAGGCACATTTGAGGAATCTGCAGTCTTTCAATGAAAATTGGGAAAATCTCTGATAAAAGAGTACTCATAGTTTGTATAAAAATTGCTGTTTATCTCTTTTAAGAAGAAAAAATATCAGTAATAACAGGACTGTGACACTCTCTAGCTGGACATGAAGATCCCTTACCTAGAAGCTGGAAGACGACTGGCACAGCTGTGCTGAAGTCAACAGATATGCCAGTTTAAACCAGCAGATGGTTGGGCCCCTTGACTTAGATCACATAAACACATTTGTTTATAAAGAGGCTTATGGATGGGAAGTGAGAAATACTTATTGCTGATAATTTCTGGGAAACATTCTAGAGAGGAATTTGAGGGGGAAGGGCAGTGGCAGCACTGTGGTTGGGCTTGGTGCCAGCCTAAGCAAGTGCTAAAGGTTAAGGTGTAGTAACAGCAGCAAGTTGCAGACGTAATGCAATTATCAGAGCTTATAACCTGTGCTGCTGGAGCAGGGCGTGGCTAGACTTGCATTACTGTTTTGTAGACCTCACCGTGTACTTACATGAGTCTCATTCCTAATGAAGTTTCTAAGATCTCCATGTTTCATGTATGGTAGAACGACTAAGGGAGATCCTTCATTGGGCAAACAGATTCCCAGGAGCGACAGAACATTGGGATGAGTGAAATCTTTCATGATTATTCCTTCTTTCAGAAACTGAGCGACTTCTTCCAGGTCTGTAATCCCTGAGAAATCCAGTAATGAAACTAATTAATTAAAAAAACCCCGAACAAACTACAGTTCCTTTCTGCACAGCAATGTCATTGCACAACAAAGTGTTAATGAGAAGCTACAAACAAGCTCCCCATCTCCCGCATTACAACTAGGTTATGTGCATCGGTTTTCTTACAATGACCAAATACAGTTTGCTGGTAATTTTAAGTCCATTCTCCCTTTCTTATTATGAATTATTTAGAACTGATTAACACCACTTGAGTAAAGCCTTTAATAAACGTTGTTATAGCCTCTTCCTGTTTTTACAGCAGCTTTGCCTGCTCTTTAGCAATTCAGCTTCCAAACCCAAATCTTCAGTGGTCAGTACAATAAAAAATGACACTGCTTTTCCCTCATTTTCCTCTGTCTTTTTCTTTGTAGAGGAAATCCATGGGCATTTCATTTGATGCACAAATATATACCAATGCCTCATCATAATCTAAAGTCTTTGAAATTGCTCCAGACATAAAATCTGACCCACCTGCAACTAAAAATCTTTACTTGTGAAAGTACCCTTCACTGTAATTAATTAGTTTGCCCCAGTTATCTTTGGAATTGTGGTAATATCTCCCTATTCAACATGTAACTCACTATTCAGTGACTTCACAGCACAATGAACTTTCCTGCCATCGTTATCCAGCAGTGTCCCATGGTATACACACCCAAAATGTCCTGTGAAAAAAAAAAATGAGAAAGATTAGCGTTAATAAGTAAAAGTAGCTTTCTAGCATTTTCCACTGGGTAGCAATTATGCTTTAAGAAAGTGATCACATGCCATTTCTGTCCAATTCCCAGCACTTGTAATGTATACTTCACAACTAACACGTAAAACTATCATTACATAAAACCATCATTACATTAAATGAAAACTCTATTTGCAGCATAATTGATATTTCTTGACCTAGATGGAGAGTATAAATAATGACAAGGCTGGCGCCACAACTGTTTCATACTCTTGTAATGATTACGCACACAAAACCCATGTCGGCCCATTCCCACCATACTCTCCTGTTAGACAGATGTCAAAGGAGGGCACTGGAAGGCACGGGGAAGCGGTTAGAAGGAGCTGACATGGCCACCGGATCGGTGGCTCCCAGTGGTCTGCAAGCTCATACTAAGTGGTCTGCTGGATCGTACAGCCTTGATGCATCTTCAGGCGAAAGCTGTGTAAGGAGGGTCACGGAAAATGCTGAGTGGTAAAAGTGGTGTGTTGGCCATAAACGGTTTGGGAGTCGCTCTACTGATCACAGACTGACCACATCACTAGGCAGCTGTCTACGGTCTCTGTTATGGCCTAGTCCCTAGTGCAGAATATCACTAGAAGATGATGAGCTAAATTTGCCTTCTTGCTGATGGTCTAAGTGGTGAAATAAACTTCCAGGGATACAGAAATCCTTCCCGATCCTCTGCTTTCCTGTCAAGCGTATGGGGTAGTCTGCAGAGCAGGGACACCTACTATAAGAAGTCACCTTGACCGGTTTGGGACACACAAAGACCTTTGAGCTCTAGGCACATGCATTTATTTATCCAAATCAAATTATGTACATGTAATGGTGGCTTTCCTTCACAGATGTACTATTTACTGGACACTTTTAAAATACTGATATTGGCAGTTACAAAGCAAAGTAGTTCTTTGTCAAGTGCGAATTCTGCAGAGAACAAGACTACCTGATTAATTCTACTAGGTTCCAGCCATAAATGTTGGTCAGAGCCCAGCTGGCTTTGCTTTTGGCTTGGGGTAAAGTTAATACAAAGCTTGTTTTATAAAAGCAACTAAAATCCCATCAGACCACAGATTGTTTGGAGCCTGGGCACAAATCCTAAAGCTTGGATTGGGTGTGTCTGAAATATTTTTGGGTTTGGCCCACTTCTAGTTATGGAGGAGAATATTAAAAAAGGTTAATTATATCGGTGTCATTCCTGATATTTTTCAGCATTTAAAAAATGGGAAATTACTTGGCCTTTTCTGAAAGGAGAAAGAAAAGAAAAAGGCCCACCCTTGCTTTGGGGATGATGAAGCACTGGAAGGGAAACATACCGTTTGTTTGATTTGTGGCTATTTTCCTACAGAAGAGGCGTTAGCAATATCATTTATAGCGGAATTTTTATCAGTATTCTGATACTCAACAAGAGACCTCTCATGCATGATCTCTGGAAGAACTGAAAATCCAGTTCCTATATGGGTTACTAACAGGTAATTAATAGTGCAGATTTTAATAAATGCCGCTAACAGAACTACTGGCTTGGGCTATGAAAGAAGGAGGAACCTGTTTACAGAGATGTAGAGGAATAGAGGTGATGGGAGAAAGTCAGAAAAATAGGGAACTCACTATATCAAGGACAAAAATAAAAGGAAGTGAATCAGGAGCTATGCATTGCTGCAGCTGGGTAAGACAGGAATGAGGGGGAACGGAGAGCCTTCAGCAGGAGGAAACAGTGAATTCCTCAGAGCTGGAGGAAACCTGTGGAGCAAAAAGGGGTGCGTGCATTTCACCTGGGCCACGGGGCCTTTTACTGAATGCACTAGTGACTACAGGAGTTTTCTGCATCATGTAGCAATCCTGCCAGCTCTCAGGCTACGAGTTTAAGATCTCTGGTGCCCATGCGTCGGCATCCTCTGCCATTGAGGTGTGTGCTTTAGTCTTGTACAATATTCTGCGGCAGCCTCACTCCTACTCTGCAGCTTTGTGGATCAGAGGCCCTGCCTGAGCAGTGCTGTAAGAGGTAAAAAGCCTGAAAAAGCTCAGTGTAGACACCTTATTCAGAATGGTTTCTAATAGATGGGCGTGCTAAAAGATGAACAGTTTGCAAGGCAAGAGTCGTGGTACCCACCTCTTCCTATTACTTCACTGAAGTGCACAATCAGGCTGTCAGCACCAATAACCACATGCTGCACTTCTTTGACCAGGTCAGGATTTAAGGCACTGATGTCAATGTGGACATTAGTTTGGAGAAGTGGACTCGCTAAATCAGAGTCTCCGCTAGACAGAATTGGGGAGAGGTCAGAGTGAGGATACTGGGCAGGTCTGCACGATCCATTCTGAGACATGCTTGGAAATTGATCTGCAAGATGAACAGAAACTGTTATAATCCTTTCAGACTTCTCCTTGGAAAATTAAGAGCTTTATTTCATTGGTGAGCAAAGGTTTGAGTTTATCAGTTTGGAAGTGGCTTGGCTTTGCAGAAGTTTTGGTCACAAAGGGAAAATGAAAATATGCATTGCTAATCTGCCAAACTCCAGGAAAAACATGTCACTTAGAAACTTATGCTTGTCTCAGCTCTACTTTCATGAAAGTAAATGGCAAAACTTCCATTTTCTGAGGAGCTGGAATGAAGCCTTGTCACTTCTTGCCAAGTGCAGGTTTATAGCATTTCTAGTAAATGGGAGTAACAAGAGTAAAATGGAAAAATGACAGCAATACGGGAGGAGGAAGTAGTGAAAAATTAAAGACACGAAACCTTTTATTACTGTCATGTTCTAATTTGGTAGGGAACTTTACATTTCATGAAGGTTTCCAAACTGCTGGTGACCAGCTATATTTATCCAATGGTAAATATTCAACCAGGGAAATGCCTAGAGGTGATTCATATCCTGTAACCGCTGAAGATAATACAGTTGGTGCTACTGATGAAAATAACATGAGCCAGCTGATTTAAAATAGCAGAAATTAAAATGTTTCAGTCAAGCAATGAGTATTATTTGAGAAAATTATTTTTGTCAACAGCCTGTTGTTCAGATATTTTAAATCGCTTTTGTTTAAAAGATTTTTTTTCTAACATTTTGTGTAATAGAATCAAGGAATTAAGTTTAACGTACACGAATTTCAGTCTGTAATGATTTCAGTGGAGTCAAAGAGCAGAATTTAGCCCAGGGGCAAAAAAAAAGAAAAAAGAGTAAATTTAACAGCAGAAATTATTAGATATTTTATCATAAAGAGTAAAAGGTGTTGCACAGACATGCTTTATATATTTATGTATAAAACTTGGGAAATTTTCATATAGGGCTGTCATCACTCTAGGTGCTGAGAAAAACTCAGTGCTGCTCTATCTAGAAGCAAATACAAACTCATATTAACAAAGCTATGTTAATGTCACCAAGGGCAAATATCTATTTAATAATCACCCTAAAACCCTCTAGCCATGGGTGGGTGCAAAATAATTTTTACAGCCGCTACACGTAAATCTGCACGTTTTCTAATGTTCCTGACATTTTATTCTTTTGACAGTAATTGACATCAACGTTCCTACAGGAACATTAAGTGAATGCACCCTCTTCTTGGGTGCGCTCTCTGCTGTGCTTTGCCAGCGCACGTGGGCCGCAGACCACTGCAGATTTACCTCCCACCAAGGATCTCTGCACAGTTTGGTCTCGTGTACCACTTTCCCTTCTAACCAGTGGCACAGGCTTTCCTTTTCCTTTGGGAATCTTTCAATCAAGAAGCTTCCTCTGCTAGCTGGCAGCAGCCATCAAAGAATCATAAAGGAAGCTGGGAACAGCCTTGGCTCTCAAACAGCTCCGTAACTGGGAATTACAAAGGTGGAATAAGGATTTGGTGTGATTTCTATAGAGTTGTATACAGCAGCACCTGAAATAGTACAAGACTATGTCAGTACCAAGACTAACAAATATCTGTGATATCTCAAATATCATAATATGGTAACTCCTAATAGTTAAAGACTCTTTAATGGTGATCACAGAACATGGGCTCTGTGTATCTTAAAGGAAATGTTCAGCCTAAAGTGGTATGACAAGAGCAGCAGAGTGCTCTTCTGGAGAATACCCACTCTAAAATGGTGTTCTAAGGTACAAAAACGTATTCAGCATAGGATTATTCTTCCCTGATGCCCACAGGCCTGAAAATGAACAGTGTGTTTTCTGAGACTGGCATCTCAGCACACATGGACCTCCACTCAATTTGTCACAGTTTTCACATCCCTTTAGCTTAACTTTTAGAAATCAACATTTCTCCATCATACAATGTGCCGTTTCATAGGAGGGGCATGAACAGACAGAAGAATATCCGTTTACAAAATTCCATGTCCCATGTTGGGCTGACAGAAGTGCTTTATAATGTCTGTATGAAGTCAGAGACACACTAAACCTACAGTCACTTGATGTTATCCTTAAAACAACTTTTTTCAGCGGATTTGTGCATGGTGTGATGGACCTCGTGGTAACACAGAATTGTTATATCCACCAGCTCCTAATAAACTGCGGAGCATACTTACAGAGAGTTTTTACTGATAGTATTTTATATATTCCTCCAACCTGAGTAAAAGTCCTTTGCACCTTAATCTTGGGAAGCACCTAAGAAGCTCAGTTCAAATAGCAAGCCTGTGAACACATGAAAGTCCCCAACAATGCAGACACAAAACAGACGAGAAACAGAAATGAAGATATTGATCAAAATAGCTATCATCTGAAGACATATTAAAAGCAAGATGTATAAAATATCATCCATACAGATTCATAATGGAGGCATACCTTCTAGAAAAGTTGATCTGTAGTCTACGGATTCACTTGAAACCATTTCTGTCGTTGGGCTTACACTCCTCGCACTCACCAGCCTGTCCAGGTGGGGAGTGTGCACTCTGCCGTCATAGCGCACCAAGTCGCTTCCCAGATCTGAAGGACGATGAGAAAGAAATATTATAAAACCCTATAATAAGTATATATATATATATAAGTATAAATACACATTTATTGTGTGCCAACATTCATTTAGGTATTTATTGAAGTTTAGGTGTTCTGCTCTGCTGGGAAGAGGCTCAGGCTGTTGCAAAGGCAGACCTGCACAGGACTTGAACTTGAGCTATTTGTACAGCACAAGATTTGCTGTAACTTGTGTTAAAGCCCCACTTGTGGCCACACTGGAAGATCTAAGAGAGCTTCGAAGCCTCTGGGGCCAGCTTCATGATCTGGCTGTGATTCCGCGTCAGAACAAGACCTGCTTATATACTAGCTCTCCTCCTCCCACCTTGTGTAGTGCAGCACTTCCCACTGGAAGGAAACCCAGACATGGGGGCCAGAGAGGAGGCACACTCTGACCAAGTTCCTGATTTGGGTGAACAGGAGACCAAGACACTGCAGCACTCTGTGTCTTGCACAACCTAGGCACAACCTGGAGGACTACAAGGCAACTGGATGACACTGNCTCCCGCCTTGTGTAGTGCAGCACTTCCCACTGGAAGGAAACCCAGACATGGGGGCCAGAGAGGAGGCACACTCTGACCAAGTTCCTGATTTGGGTGAACAGGAGACCAAGACACTGCAGCACTCTGTGTCTTGCACAACCTAGGCACAACCTGGAGGACTACAAGGCAACTGGATGACACTGAAGTACTCGTGATTCTCTTACGAAGTACTCTCTTCCAAAACTAATTTAGGAAGAGAAGTTACTAAGTTTTCCTAATAGCTCAGAGTTGCTGCAAAATCCTTCTCCTTTAGGCATAGTGTGCCCCTTCACCCAGCTCAGGCAAGAGCCAAGGGTCGAAATGCAACTACACATTGGACTTGATTGTGAAAGCTCTGCTGACAGGTTGCAACAGGGCATTGCACGGCAGTTAAGCAAAGCATAAATTGATGTCAGTTTTTAAAATCTAATGTATAATAACGGAATTATTTGATGGAATTAACTATGATGGACCTTTAATTTGTTTCTTCTTCCTTCTCCAGAGGAAAAACACCAAAAAGATAAAAATTAAAACTGATGTTGAAACAACTCCAGCAATTAGTCCCGTGAAATTCTGATCTTGCCGGATCAGTACTTTTCCGATAACTGTTGACAAAACTTCTTGCTTCCACTGAAAAAAAAAAGCAAAGAAAAAAACCAGTGTGATGATTTCAAAAGACAAGTAAGAAGTAGATTATTAGTACTAAAATATGAGCTGATATGTCCCATATGTATTCAATCCTGATTTTGTGATGCTAAGACACAGGGACTGGAGAAATTCTTATATTGGTGTATGTGAAAGCAGATCTACATTTCGATGATTCATTACATGCCTTCAAGAGCCCTGGTAGTGACACAACTTTGTATGTGCTACACAACACACACAGCACGCACTCACACAGGCACTCTGGATAACAGCATCCCACTGCTAGCAGATATTAATTCAAAATGCTAAATTCATACTTTTACTGAAATGGTGCAAGGAAATGTATGGGCCTGTGGATATATGGGCTGAGATGTATGTTAAAAAAAATAGCCCTAATGTCTTTAATATGTGTCCTTCTGGCAGAAATACGCTGTAACATCAAGCTCGCTCTCTGTTGACAGTGTGCCTGCATTTTAGTTCCCAAGGTCACGTGAGCCTGTCCCTTGCCAGCTTCTAGCTTGTTGACAGTTTAAAGAAACAAAACAAAACAAAAAAACAACCCCAAAAATCAACAACCAAACAAACACCAAGCCGCTAACAGGGAAAAACTGTTTTAGGTCACACGGCACTAGCTCAGTCCGTTGGAATGCATTTGGCCATCTCTTCTCTTCCTCCTGTGGAATTCATTCCTCTGGGTACTGTAATGATGGATTTGCCCGTCAAAAGAGCAAATTTTCTTCTTCGCTGGGCAGACTGCAATTTCTGAGGCTGTTCGCCAGTAAACAAGCAGAAACCTTATTTAACCCCTTTATGCTGTGTTCTTTTCTACGTATGAAATACAGGTCACGCATATCTGTTTCTTAGAGGTTAAGGAAGTATCACATAGTAGAACTGATTGAATGTAGTGGCAGTCCCAGTTGCAGAGGTAAAAACATGAACAGGTACAGAATGCAACATGTGCATAGGTATGATATGAAACTAGGCATTTACAGGTCTGGGAAACACATACACCAAGAGGAGAGCTGCATCTAATTTTATAGTTTGCCTGACAAATCCAAGAAATTTAGTATGTGCTTTTCAAAATAAATTAATATTTACTGTATTAATAAAGTAAATTAGTTATTACTATTTACTTAGATAGCAGTAGCACATAGGAATACCATTCACGACCCAGGATCCTATTGAGATGAATGCCCCAAAATCATAGAAAAAATAGATGGTCCCTGCTCCAAAGAGCTTACGTACACTTCGATTCTAATCACACTTACGTGACTGGCAAAGTCTCCACTGTTTTCAGAGAATCAGAGTCCATGATCATTATATTTCATAGTTTAAAGGTAATTCCATTCTGCTGTGATTTTCCTTGTTTTATATTTTAAAACCCCACAAAGATATTGAAGATTTGTGTCTTTTTCTATGAAACAGTAGGTCAAAACTGCCTAAAATTTAAATTTGCACTGGCACTCTGAACGACTCCAGTGAGACCACCTTTAGAACAATAGCAAACTCAAACGTTTATCATAAGTGTCTGCATCTTACGAAAAGAATTGAAATGAAATTATACAAAGCAGACAAAAAAATCTTTCAGAAAGGATCTGACCCTCTTGGCTGCAGCAGATTTTTTTGCTGAAAAAAGGGCTTGTGAGCTCCAAAGTAAACCTACTCTGTTACAGCTTCCCGTTCTTCCCCGTATGTTTCCTCTTGTGTTTGAAACTATCATTTTATTTCTGTGCCTAGTTTAGGTCCTACTTTGTGGACCAGGCTCCAGAAAGTCTCTGGAGGTACAAACAGGTAATAACAACACTGATGATAATATTTCTTTTAAAATTGTCGATATTATTTGAATTTCCATCCCAAACAAACAGAGATAGAAGTATCTCTGTACACACAGGTTTAGGCTTAAATTTAAAGTTTGTAAGTTCAATAGTGACATTGGGAATAATAATAAAAATGGCATTAATATCTCATGTGTGGTGTAGCAGCCTCACCTCTATATTTAGCTCACTGTTGGATTTCAGGAGATCGCTGGGAACCGTACACAGAATTGTTTCCGACTGCAGGAGGAGGTTTTCACAGCTTTTATTTCCAACTTTTAGCACCTCTCCTTTAACAGCTTCTGAATCAATATAATTTCCCTTGGAAAAAAAAATCAGTTTCAGATTACACAACCATCTCATAAAAGTTAAGGACAAGTCCTTTTATGACCTTGGAAAAGGTTTTTAATGGAAAAACAGTTGTGAAATAAAAGACTAATGCGCATTTACATTGCCCTGTCAATATGCACGTTTCAGGTTTTTTCATGTAAATGGAGGTTTGACAGACAGGCCAGAGGGGGATGACAGCAAGTTTATGGATAAAATCTGCTGTCACTAATACTCATACAGCCCACACAGGCTTCTAAAAATGTAAATGTCTGAGGGATAAAGCCTGTTGGTCCTGTTTAGATTTTTGCATAATTTGCACAAGAAAGGACGCATTATGCGACCCCGTTGTTTATACAAAACTGGCATTATATTATCCACAAACTAAAGGCACCTCAAACATTTTGTTTTGCAAGTGGTTATGGTAGCAGGAGTGAAGCTTTCAAAAGAACTAATTAATTATAACAATAAAAATGCACAAATCTGTTAAAATCACGTTCCACAGACCAAAAAGGAACAAACCCTGGTAAAGATGACAGCATGAGAAGTGCACTCCCTGCTCAGAAAGCCTGCTTTCACATCCCAGACTTGGTTGAAACATTATTCCTTCTGATACTGTGACAGTAGTGTCCAAAGGCCAAGTTCAGGATCTGTTGGGCTCAGGAGTGCACCAGTATTTAAGAAGCGGCCTTACCCCATGTGCAGCCCAGCTTAAAATGAAAGAACAGCCATATTAAGTGAGATTTAAAGGGGAGAAGGGAGGATGGGGAGTAACACTAATACAGGCTACTTATGTGGGCTGGATCTGGGAGTGCTTCACAAGAAAGGAGGAAGGCATCATGGCTGACACCGCTATGAGGCCTCATATACCGGAAAGAAAACAATGTAATTCTGAGGGGCAAAAAAATCTTACTTTGGCATATGTTTTAGGTCTGCTACAGAATCAGACTGAGCCCTGGGAAAATTTTAGTAAACATATAGGAGGGCCAGTTTAATGTCCTATTTTGACCGGCAAAGCCACATCCCAGTTGAGTGCTTTCTAATTGCTGGNTCTGAGGGGCAAAATAATCTTACTTTGGCATATGTTTTAGGTCTGCTACAGAATCAGACTGAGCCCTGGGAAAATTTTAGTAAACATATAGGAGGGCCAGTTTAATGTCCTATTTTGACCGGCAAAGCCACATCCCAGTTGAGTGCTTTCTAATTGCTGGCCAAAAAAGTCCACTTTGCACTCTGTCGTCTGTCTACTTGGAGCTGTTTTGTTTGGTGTTAATTGAGTAAATATTCAACGGGCCAGGGATCATGTGATTAACTTCTTATTGCTTATTGGTATGGAGACTTGCTGCAGATTGTGAGCCATTCACGTTCAAATCTTTCCTTTGAAAGATGTACCTCAAAAGACTTGAATTTGAGTCTTCCACCTTCACGATAAATGTACTATCCTGGACAGTGCGGGTGAGTGGCCTCGTTTTCTTCTACAACAAATCTTAGAATTTTTCTCCATGAAAACTGATGCTTACCCACAGGAAAGAAAGTCATACTGACATTTCCTAAGGTGGTCCTTAGCCAGTTACAATGAAGATAGTATTTTTTACTTACTACCATTGCCATTAATATATTACAATTTCAAATATATTCAATATAATATCTCGATATATAAAGAGTTTCAGAACTCTTTCAGCAGTAGTTTTGCTCTTCTAAGGACCACAAAATCTGCCTGTGATTTTAAGAAAAGGAGGAAACTGACTGTTGTGAGAACTGGGAAACAATATTTCCTATTTAAAATGTGTATTACCAGCTTCTTGCTGAGCAATGCCCTTGCACGCAAGATAGAGAAGCTTATTACTGGACTGAGTAGCTGTTGCAAACCAATCTGACAGATCAACTACCTCACAACTTTAGAGAGATGGGAATAATCTGGGTGAAAGTCTAGAAGGGCCACAAACCGAGGTGTGGAAATTTTGATATTGGTGTCAGAAGAATTTCTGAGGTTCCAAAGCAGAGCGGGTTGGCTTGGGAAGAATGAGGAGTTACTGCAGCTGCAGAGCTTCCACTTCAGCTTGCTCAGAAATATCGGGGTTTCCATATTGCACTCTTTTGGACCAGACATTGAGAAAAACATACTTTCCTATGCAATGTGGAAGAAGATTGAAAATAAGAGTGATCTATAAATAGGCAAGAAGAGTTCAATAAGATTGTCTCATAAAGAATGTGTTGTACTGGCTTAGGAATAGAGTAGGCAATTTAGTAAGTCTTGTCCTACTCTTAGTTTTAGGACAGATTGGCCAAAGGACAGTCAACACCTTAGACGTGATGTGTAACATGAAATGACAGTTATGCTACTTATTTCTCTAGTGGAAGTTTTATATATGTTAGTCAGCTACCGGCCCATTCCTAGGCCGCCTCTGGAAGCATGCAAAGACTGTGCACCAGCTTGGTGCATGAGCACAACACAGGATGAGGGGTCTCTGGGCAGACTGAGGTAAGAACCTGTTTATTTTCTTATTTATTTGGGGTTTTTTTCACAACTAGGACACATTGGGCTGTCAGCAGGCCAGCCTGCAGGTCTCGGTCAGTGGCTCCTGTGGGAGGCAGCAAGGAGACCCTGTCCTCTTGAGCAGACACAGGTCTTCGGTCATCCCCAACAGCAAAACACCAGAATTTCTCCTGCCCTGAGAGCTTCCCGTGTTGGCGGGAGACAGGAGCACTTCTAAAGTGGTGTCTTCATGGTGCTGAAGCAGAGAAGTGCCTCAAGCCTCTCTGCCATGACCCCTCTGTCTGGGGCATGGTGGGCACTGAGAGACTTCAAAGAGCCACATACTTGGCAGAGGAAGACAGTGATGATGTGGGACCTTGAGAGGCTCGGTAGTATGGAAGACAAAAGGGCTGGCACTGAACACAAGAAGGGCTGGCATTTGTGGCACATAGCACCCTGACTGTGTTTTAGACAGAAGACTTAATGTTTTCTTGTGTGTAACATTTTCTTACAAAAACATCTTATGGTCATCAGAGGAAACCAAACAGAACCTTTCAATTGGTACCCACTGTCATTTGATGAAAGCCAAATACGTCACACTAGATTAGTCTGATTGAAAAACTTGTGATAAAAGCTCCCTCCGCCCCTCTGAAACTAATTAAGAAAAAGATAAAAGAACTTTGGTTTGGTAGAACAGACTGTTCACTGAAGCAAGCTGCCATTTAATTTCATGCTGAGCTTGCTTAATTACTGCACAAAATATGACCATGAGGCATGTAAACTTGTGTGTGTGTATTTTTGAATGCGGGTACAGGGCGAGGAAAAAGTGTTGCCAATATGGCTTGTAATGATCTTTTGGCTCCCGACTGTAATTTCTGAAAGTCGCCTCAGTGTTTTGGTAGAAGCATCCCACTATAACTAATTCTATTTAGAGGAAGATGTTAAATTGGTGCTTGTTCATGCTTTGTTCTAGGAGACCAGCTTTCACTAATGTTATTCTCCAGTTGGTTGCCAGGAAATAATCAGGGCATTAGCCTTAGGTAGACATCTGCCTTGGCTGCCATGACTACAGGTGACATCAATGCTACAAAATTGTGACTTTGGTCAGTTGTCAGTAGGACAGTCCTCAGCCATCCTTTCTCATCTGAATGGCTTCTTCCCAGCAATACGTAGCACTAGGGAGCTCTCCTTAAGGGAGAATAAAAGGCTGAAGAGTAAAAGAAAGAAGAGAGTTAGAAAACGCCTAATTTTTAACCTCAGTCCCTGGGAAGATTATGGAGCAAGTCCTCATGGAAGCTTTACCAGACAGAGAAAGGACAAGAACTCAATTGGGAACAACCAGCATAGGTTCCTAAGGATGGATTTTTGCCTGAGCAGCCTGATTGATTGCCTTCTATGAGGAGATGGCTGGTTCAGTAGATGAAGGACAAGCACTGGACAATGCTTACCTTGATTTTAGCCAGGTTTGCAACACAGTCTTTCCTAGCACTGAAAACAAATTGGGATGATACAGACTGGATGCGTGGATCATACAGTGGGTGAAAAACTGACTGACCATCAGCTCAAAGGTTAGAAGTCTTAACAACTGGCATTCCTCAATGGCTGACACTGGAACCAACACTGCTTAAAATCTTTATCAACAACCTGGACAAAGAGACAAGATCCACTGTCCTTGCGCTTCAGATTACATCAAATGTAGGAAAATGACTGAGATACTGGAGGGCAGGACCACTGCTCACAGCGATCATGGCAAGCTGGAGAAGTGGGCCAGCAGGAACATCATAAATCCAACAAAGATGGATGCAAAGTCCTGCACCTGGGGTGGAATAACCCCATGTACCAGGACAGCCTAGGTACAGCAAGGTAGAAAGACACTCTACAGAAAAGGACTTGTGGTCCTCGTGGACCACAAGGTGAAATGAGGCAGCAGTGTGCCATTGCAGTGATGAAGGCTCACCACATACTTTAGCACCAGCAAAGTCAGTAGATTGAAGGTGATTGTTTTCCTCTGCTCAGCATTTGTGAGACCACACCTGGAGAATTGTGCTGAATTTTGAACCCTACAGAACAAGAGAGATACTGACAAACTGGATGAAGTACAGCAGAGGCACACTGAACTGGGAACAGAGCTGAAGCACAGCATGCACAATACAGGGCTAGTGGAGCTGTTTTTTTTTAAATCTGTAAAATCTCTGTTCTCAGAGATTTTCAAAACTAATCTAGACAAAGCCATAGGCAACCTGACCTAATTTTTACTGTAGCCCTGTTTTGAGCAAGGGGGTTAGACTATGAAGACCTCCAGAGGTTCCTTCCAATCTAAGTTATTCTATGATTCTTCTCAAATTAGTCTTCTTTCCAATTGTTTGATATGCATGACCTGGAAAATAGTGTAAAATACTGCTGCCACTGCACACAGGCACTGAGCCATGCAGCAGCTCTATATTCCCAGTTCTCCACTGACCCGCACGCCAGAGCTCTTTCTAGTATTTCTCCATAACTGAACAGGAGAATTGCTCTGCATTGTGATTGTATGGCCAAGAGTTCAATGTAGAAAAACTAAATAAAAAAAAATAAAATTAGACTGATTATTCTTTGGAATTTGCCCAAAATGCTTTGTGGAGACAGATAAATATTCGGAGAGTTTGACTGGAATCCATCATGCCTGACAGAAGCTCTGAAGTAACCCTCTGATTTTCTGCAGCTCAGAAGCTGGCCCAATAGACCATCTCGGAGTCAAAGGCCTCAGGGCTCCAAGATTTCCTGACTGTCATAGGACTGTCAATCGGAATCTTGCAAAATGGATTTAACTTTCTCCACAGCGCTCCAGTAGAGAGCAGACTGCCTGTGAGGGCCTTGAATTCCTGCAAAATGTTTCTCAGTGCCATGTAGGCTACTCTCAGTGCTCTTTCAACAGGCACTCAGGATCAGCTTTGCATTTTTCATGGATCCATAAACATTTAGGCTACAGTGGTGACTGGTCCTCATGAGTGACTTTGTACACAGGCCAGAATTTCCCTCAGCTCTAGAGAGCCAAAGCTGCTAGGCCTCTTTCTAAAGGCAATTCCATGTCTTTCATGAGGAAAGACACAAAACCACGCGACAGTAAGAGCCAGGACTCGCGTGCAGATTGCAAACTTTAGGTTCTGGGCTGCTGGCCATGCTTAATCCTGAACCGGTGATGCAGCTCATCAAAACTGGAAGCTGATGCAGCGTGGTCCTCCCACGAGGATGAGAAAAGCCTCTCTCCCACCCAACCTGATGCCAACAACCACCCTGGTATGTCTTTGGTTTCAGCTCTGCATCTTTTAGGTTGTGACAGCTGGGGGCTCGGATGAACGCAGTACTGAATACACTGTGCTCTCTGCCCTTGCTTCCTTGGGACTTCCTTTGTTTCATCAAAGTGTCTGTTCCACACTACGTTGCTGATGTGCACTTGTGAATAATTGAAAGACTTATTTCAACACTTCTTACCTTAATTTCCAGAATGTTTTGGTTGCCTCTTGAGATTAACACTGGCTTTTCAAAATGCTTAAATACAGGATTATTTACGTAATCAAAATCAAAGTACAAAGAGCTGACACCGTCAAAAATAAAGAACACACTTGTTACAAAGGGTGGTTGGAGATTGAAGGCTTTCAGTGAAGGAGTTGTACAGCAGATTATCTCTGAGCTAGAGCGGTGGCTACATGCCTGTAAGAAAGAAAGAGGTAATTGGAGTAAGTACGTGCATAGGAAGTTACTGATGAAAGTAACGGTTCTTTAACAATACACGTATATTGAAAAAATAAACACTAGAGGTCTTGTTCTTCTTTAACCAAAGCAAAATCCTGATCAGAGCTACGCAGCGTTTATTTAGAGCTGGGAGAAAAGTATAAAAACTTCATGTCAATGGTGTTTGCACTCTTGTTGAGGAAATGTTCAAGTAAACAAGCTTCCTGGTCTGATTGTTCACAGCACTTTTAAAGTAAATATTTTGCAGATAATTAATGGAAAATGATTTCCAAAGCCAAGGACCATAAGAATGCTATCCTGATGTACTGAGCTGTACTGCAACACAAACCAGTCGTAATTCATTTATCCAGCCGATGCCAGAGTGACTGCCACATGGATTTGTCTTCCTTTTATACTACCAAAGCGGTATCAAGGGACCAGAGAAGAAGGTAAAAATAGGGCCAATGAATCCGACTGAAATAGTGGAAAACAAAAGTAAAGCACCGCTTACCCACAGCGTAGCTAAGCTGCTGTATTTCCAGAAAGATGCTACAGATGCTGTGAGAAAGCGCTATAAAGCCAAAGCCATCGTGGGATTCTGGGCCACGAAAGCTCAGCAAAGTGTATCTTCTTTCTAAAAATGTACGTGTAAGGCCCCAGACGTGTGGCATTCGGTGCTTAGGTACACAAGTGTCACTCAGGTCCCTCCTGGGAGTGCTGACCGTGGAACATGCTTTACACTGGATCTCCTTGGACCAGCGGGGATGAGATGTTTGCCCCTCACTGCAGCAGCCACCTGACAACCGGCGTGAAGCCACGCTTGCCCCTCACTGTGCCGCTGTTCCTCATGAGGGTTTACTCTAGAGGTGCTTCCTGGGGGAAAGCTGCTGGCGCACTTGATACTCCAGAAGACACGCCAGAGCATGCTTTGTGCTGTGGGGGTGCAATCCAGTGTGAAATGTCTGGCCAGGGTGCTTCCCTCTATCCCATACCGCCTTGACACAGGACTTGTGAGACAGACACAACAGACCCGGATCCTTCCTAAAAGGATTGCTGGGTTGCAAGCAAGAATAGCGGGAATTTGCAGGCAGCTTGATCTTGATTTAGGCAGTTTGCAGGGTAATATGAATCCTTGCAGATGGGATTCACCCAGCCTGCATCCAGACACCTGCATTGGTGTTAGCTGTCTAAACTGCCTTTATAGTCAACAGAGGGAAACAGGCTCACCAAGAGTGGGATTAATCTGATCCATTTTAGACAACAGCTTTAATTAGATTAACGGTGCTCTAGAGGGGTCAACTTCACTCTCCTGGCTTTGAAGGTTTCTACATGACTGATTTGATTATAATGTCAGCAGCACATCTACAAGCATCGGTGGGAGGCACGGTGGGTGCTGGGCAGCATCACGCAAACTGCAGAGTGGCTTGGTTGTGATTGTTATCATGCACTCCCTTCACTGCGCCTCCCTTCCGTGCTGCCTACCGTGGACATGGTTGAAGGACTTCTGGTACAGAGTTGCTTCAGCTCCACAGAAGTATTTCTCTTCCAACTGTATAAACTTCCTGTAAGTAGTTCCCTGTACACTGTGCCCTGACAGTAGAGATTATACTTCTTTTTTTTTTTTAAATAGAGTGGCTGACATGTGGCCCGGTCAGAATGGGGCTTAGCTCCTAGTCATCATAAATCTTACATTTGTTCCACAAGAAATTTCCCTGGAAAACCAACAGTGCTATTGAATACCTTTGTGCATCTAAAGAAGGTAAAAAAAAAATATTTTTCTGTTTTGTTTTTCAAATTAAATTGGTTCTCATTACAAAATGCTGCCTGAAGGAGCTGTGAAATTAGTTTACATTTGTCTCTAATATGCTAAATTAATGCAATGTAATTTTGCTGTTTCAAATCAGACATTCAAGCTATATCAGTTATATTCTCACATTAGCTTGAAACGTGGGATTAAATTAGCTACCTACAAATCAGCACTTTTTCTTATCACCACCGCAATTCATGTTTCTGCGCATAATATTGCGAAATCTTGAATCTGCCAAGGGAAACAGTTTCAAGGCTCTGAAACTAAGCACTAGAGTTTTAGAGCTCTACTACAAGGGTTACACGCCTGTGAGCTGTGAGTTTGGCACTCAGTTAAATAACTTGGTGCAGGTCTCAGTGATGCTAATGAGACTTGCACCCATGTAACTAACAGTCCATTTAGATTCCTCGCATAAATCCAGAAATATTTGTGCATCCCCCATGACAACAAGGTAATCTGCGGGACACTAGACAAAGCAGAATTTCGCTCCATTTGCTTACAGTATTAGACTGTTCTTCCTCTTTTGAATACCTTGTTACACACCATTTACCATATCTCAGGCTTTGTCATATCACATGGATCTAGAAATTCATCTGAATCAGTATGGCAAGAACAAGATCCATCATTAGTATAGTGTATGATCAAGCAATACTTTTCCATGACATATGAATATTCGTGAAGATATCTATCATATTGTGTCGATTCTAAAAAGGGATTACTAAAATATATATAATTATAAAACCAAATTTGTCCCAGGTAATCATTATATTTATTTGATTAATGTAAATTCATTAGACTTTTTATCTACTGTAGAGTAGTGATGTCCCTTAAATGAATAGCAGTGGTATTCATAACTTTGTTTGTGGCTATCTATTAGAATCAGATACTTTACTTTATCAGGCTGGTCTCTAAAGAGGAAGCTTTCAGAAAATGATAAAAATCTAATAATACTCTTTGGAGGGGATGCAATGTGACTGATTGGTAAGGTCAAGAAAAATCTTATTTGCAATGCCCTTATTGCTACGTGATTTGACATGACATTTTTACCTTGAAATTGATTTTAGCAATTGAAGAATATGACGGTTTAGTTTTCAAGAAATATTGGATTCAGGATCTATAAGAAAAAAACTCTAATTCAATCTATTGCCTTCTCAATTAAGATACTGCCTATCACCCAGCACCTTCAACTTTTATTTAATTAGACTTTAAAGTACACTCAATTTAAAAGCTAAGCCTACACTTTCTTGTGACGATAATCTACATCTGAAGACAACACGGAAAAGATGTAAAAATTGTGGAGCATTTCACAAGCATAAGTAAATACTATTCCCCAAAGGGAATAATAATCCATTGCCCAATGCATATGACTCATCACTTAAAGGTATGTATTCTTGTTTCATTTGTAAAATATGACCCTTGAGGCAATTAATTCAAATCTGACCTACAGAATCTGAACTTTGGTGCCCAATTCAATTTTTTTCATCTGATAGAACAACAGGAAAAGCATGAGGGAGGATCTCTGAGCTCTAGAGGTCTCCCAGCAGCTGACCCAGATAAGAGAGGGGCAGTTGGATGTGTATTACAGGATCTGGAGCAGTCAGAAGGGAGAAAAGGGCCAATTTGTCCTTTCATAAAAAGCAAACTTTTGGAGTTCCAGTGAGGAATGGAAGATGAATGAGGTTAAAGACAGACCAGGAGAGTCTCCAACTGTCTTTGCCAAAGGATGATTTCTCAATACAAAGAGATGAGAATTCAAGTCTGACTTGAGGAAAGCCCATTCAGAAGGCTTTTCTGTGTAGGTGAGAAACCGAGCAGTGACACTCAGGCAGGGTATCTTGAAGATTTTTCAGAGAACTCATGGGCTTTTGCTGCCGTTTCAGGTAGTGCAATGAATGGTGCTAATGGATTGGTAGAATTTTTATTCTAGTTGTCTTCTTGGATGAAGGCATGGGAGATGATACTTTCAGTCTATCAAATTATTGGACCAGAAGGTAGAGTAAAACCTCTCTGCTTCCTGGGTCTGAGAGCTAGCCCTTCGCACAACGTGACCAGTACTGACTGGGAGTCTAAATTACTTCCTGGGCTTGGGATGGTCAATGTACCTGCTAGCACCACAGCCCTGGCACCCCGGTGATTTCACAGTGTGAGCTTTTGCCTGACACCCCCTGCTGCACTATTTCCTTGCCAGGAGACGTGCATGAAATGCACATTCGGCACAGAAAGAAAGGCCAATTGTTCCCCTTTGTGAAGGAAACTCTTTGCTGGGCTTCTGTGGCAGCTTTACGCCACAGAGTCAACGGAGATAGAGGAGCCAACCCTGAATGCCTTTGGATAGATAGTCAGGGATATCTTCAATAATCACACACTCACCATCTACAGTTTCCAGGGAATGTCTTCTATCATTATTTAATAAATCTAAGGTAGACACTTGCAGGTGAGTTCTAGGCATTTTAATGAGTACTACAAGTATGGATTTTTCATGGACTTGTAAACATTGAAGGAACTTTAGGGTATTTTAAAAGTCTCCTGTAATACAGCAGGAAATGGCATCTAGCAGGGAGCAATTAAGAAACGCTAAAGATCATTCAAGAGACTACTTACTGAAGAGATAATTAAAAGTCTGTGGAAAGAGATCATCTTGCATAGCTACAGCGTCAGTTGTTGGAGGCCATGCATTAAGAGGTGCTTCTCCCTAATTTTGCAGCCTTGGATACCTTGGGACATTCATGGTTAGAAGAGATTAAGCAGTGGGAATATATATCCAAATTAATTAATTGATAGAATATTAAAAATGCTACAGCAAAGGATCCCCAAACGAACACTGTTCACTATTGGGGAATCAATGCAAAGTACTGGCTTTCAAAGAGAAAATACTGGCATCAAGTGCTTCGGAAGCAGAAGAATCATCTAGCAGGACTCAGAGCAGAGGTTAGAAAACACTTATTTTGTAGACAGGCTACAGATCTAACACCATTCCAAACTGTACAAAGCTTTTCTACAGGCACAAAGCAAAGCGAAAGGAAGGAATGAGCTGCTTTCCTCCTTGTGCACCCCACACAGGAGCTGGACATGTGAGCGGGAAGCAAAGAGGGTCTGTGTATGCTTATGCGCTACCTAGAGCTGTCGGGAATTTATGCAGCACTGCCTAAATTCATATTTTTTGTTCCTAGTCAGAACAAATGGTCAAAAGCACTCATGAAATAGAAATTAAAAAGAAACACTTTGCAAATATTGAAACATATGGTTCAATAACTCTAGAACATTTTTTTCACTCGTTGAAATACCAAATTCGAAGAAGGCAAAATGTATTATTTTGATAGTGTTAACATAGAATGTAATATAAACACAACTACTGTGAACACAGTGTTGAATAATTTTAAGGAAATTTAAATAAATATTCAATGAAAATGATAAAGTTGAAGCAAGGCATTTTTGCCTTATAGAAGAAAATGTTTCAGGAATGCTGAACTTCAAACATGAAAGCTGAAAAGCTCAACTTAGATGTTTCTTCTATAGGGGGCTGGCATATTGCCCCCAAAACTTTTCAGTCTCAGTGAAACTGCATTTCTTATGGGGAATTGTACCAGAAAAATTCTTTTACCAGTTGTACCGCTCAACTCTTCCACTGGGATGGAAAGAAACAGGCAGAGAAGAGCAAATGCCCCAGGACACGTCAGCTGGCTCTGCTCCCCGAGGCTTTGGGATGCAGAACATCCCCAACAGCCCTTGCTGCTTACAAAAATGACCCTCTGCTCACACTGCAACTCCACCAGGGCTCTAGGCCACAATTAAGCCTGAGGGAGCGAATTAAGGGTCTGGGGACAGATAGCTGACAGGAAAAGGTGAGACCTCGTTTAAATCGGGCACCACCAGTTTTAGGCAAATGGGAGAGAGTCTGGGAGGTAGCGGAAAGAATGAGCAGAGCTCTAGGAAACAACACTTCTCAGGAGAACGTAGAGCGGTTTGGTTTGTTTTAACGGGAAAAGAGAAAGGCTGAATCATAACGTAGTGCAAATATGTAAAATTAGCAGGAGAGACTGGTAATCTGTTGTGTGTGTCCGCTGAGGGTTAAACAAGAAGATAGCTAATTAGCAGCTAGGATTTGGGTTAATCATTAGAAAGAAGTCTTTACAAACCACTAGGCAAGCAGGTAGAGCAGCTCTCTCCAAAGCCTGTTTAAGCAAGGTTGTGCGATTTTTTTCACAAGGAGCTTTAATGACAGCCTAGGCAAATATCCGTCAGGCAGTGGTCTGGGTACGATTGCTCCTGCCGCAGGGAAGCGGGCCAGGCTAGGTCTTTGTGGTCCCTCCCAGCTGTACTTTCCTTTGATGCTTTGGGATGTGTTTCAGTGCTGGCTTTAGTTTTCCCAAGAGCCAGAGTTTCTGAATGCTGACAAAAGCAGCTTCTTGGAGGAGGCTGGTGAGAGAAAACTGAAAAGAAAATCAGCTTAAATAACAATTAAAGAAATGACTCAGCTCTCCTCTCCCAAACTAAAGAAGCAAAAAAGATACATAACCTCAGCTACAGGACTTCTGGATCATCTTGGTTTGTATTGTGCTCTTTGTCTGGGTTTGGTCTATTCAGGAGCACAACCTCTTTTCTCCTTCATAAATGGGATAGCTGGTCATTGCAGTGCTCTGGATCCCTGCTGGAAATAGCTTCTCATTGTTGTTTATTTCTGTAATGACTGAATGAAAGTTTGGTTTTTTTGCATATCGCTCATACATCGAGCCCAAAATCTCCAGTGCAGGATGGCGCAGGCTGCAGCCATAGGCATCCTCTGCCAGCAATTTCCTCAGTTACACCGTGCAATCTTGTTTTGCTGCTTATAAATCTTCCCCTTCTCCCTGGGAACAAATACCCTTCCTTGAGAAATAAGCTCGAGGTAAAGACTAGTGGCAGAACAAAGAGCAAGCAGAGCTGGACTGCCACAGAGGCAGGGAAAGCCACCGAGTGCCAGAAGCCCGTACTTTCAACAGAGCAAAAAATATGACTTGGGCAGTGTCAAAGTATAAAACACTCTGGATTAAATTCTGTTTGAGGTTATATTCCACCCCTTGTGCAGGGAGAATGAACTTGTGTACATCTGCTTTCACACTGGGGCGGATTCTTAGAGATCAGCAGTGGCAAGGGACAGATATCCTTACGGGAATGGAGATTCAGCACCTGCCTCTTCCTGTGTGTTGGCAGTTATCATGCACGCTGCAAGGTATGAAAAGAAAGAGGGAGATAATTCTGATTATGTCCGTGTCTTTTTTCAACTGCAGGTTAAAACGCAGGACGGCAGCAAACCACTGCTCAAAGGAAAGGTTGCTCCCTGGTATTTGGGGGAGAGAGTAAACTCTACAGTGTTCATCGCCTGGAGTTCCCAGTCACTTTTGGACAGTGGATTTAGTTCTTTAAAAGTTCAGATCCTTTCAAATCTGTTCAAATTCTGAGGAAGTCCCTAATATTTGACAAGCAAGGTATGCAGAATTAGGGCCTGAAGAGAAGCAGTATTGCATATTCTCACTGGGGAACAGAGAAAGCAAGTGAATGATCTTTACTTCAAAAGAAAGACTGCTCAAACCCACACAAAGCAAAATCTAAAGAGCTGATTTCAGCAACGATCTTTTCTTCAGAAATCTTTTGTAGTTAGAAATAATCATGCCCACGTTACCCAAAACCTAATAAATTTTGAGTTTGGTTGATTTCACTGAAATGTTTTGCTTTCTGACTCATGGGTAAAGTGTCTTTTTGATAACATTGTGTGTTTCATTGAAACACTGTGTTTCATTGCAAGGGCACTGATTTTCAGATTAAAATCAGAATCCATTAAATTACAAGCCACGATTACATCCAGCTGAAATTCAGGTCCCAACACTCATAATATTGTACAAATTAGGATCATGAAGAATATTATGACCTTGAAGCTATAAAAGAGTGCAAATTTGCAGACATACCATTTAAAATGCTTTGAGCAATCCCAGGTCTAATACTTAGAATTCAATACAGGACACAGGGTACGATGATCATTAGAAATAAGCCTGAGAATATGAGCAGTAGCGTAGCATGTCATAAAGAGTGTAGGTCAATTTAGCTTCAGTTAGGCTAAACAGACCTTGCAGAATAAGAAATTGTTTGAGGTGCACGACAAAGGCGTAGGCAGAAGGTTACAGGAAACAGTACCAGTACAACTAGCCAATGAATGTCATATTTGCCTTATAAAAATTAAAGTAGATCACATGGTCATATCTGATCACCTTCTTTAGATTTAGACACTGTGTATGATCAACTCGGGTAACAGAAGGCGGCTCAGATCCCCGACTGACCCTCTGCTCACACAGAGGTATCCAACTGCAAAAGCCCAAACCTCTCTTAAAACTTAGTTGCTGAACCTTGATAAATTAGGAAAGATTTGCCCCAATAGGTAATCTGGCAATCAGAAATTCTTCAAAATAATACCTACTTTTGATTTTGCATATTTACTTTTCCTCTTGCTTTGACGCTTGCTCCATTTTCCTTTTATATCCACAGTCACCATTTGAATATCTTTCCTACCTACTTCAGTAGGACTTGAACTTACCATGTAATCTGACAGACCTGTATTGCATTGTTCTGTGTCTGGTCCCTGAATCTGCATTGTTAAATTGCAATATAAAAATCCAGTTATCAGATACTGTAAAAGCCTTATTTCTTTGGAAGAGGTTCCTTGGAAACTTTTGTTCTACCCCCAGCTTAATTTCAAATTTGTTATTGAGTTTTGCTTATGCAGGGGAAAGAGTTTGTGCAGAAAACTCCAAGATGTTGGTGGAAGCTCCAAAGTTTCAAGGCAAACATCAAAGTATTTTGACTGAAAATTCTGTGTCATTCACCACACAAAGATGACAAGATAACAGATTGTCTTCTCCAAGACTGACTCACCACAGAGAAGTTCATTCCCAGTTTAGGTACAGTAATCACCATCTGAGGCAGGCACACTGAGTTCAAATTGATTCCCTGAGCTGTGATTGTACTTCCACCACTAGGAAAAATTTAAAAAAAAAAAAAAAAAGAAAAAAAAAAAAGGAAGATGAGTAGGATAATGATACATCTGCTATGATGATCTTAATTACAAATTATAAATTAGAGTAAATGACAACACAAAACCAGAATTAGGGATGTATGGGGTGAGTGCAAATACATAACTCCGAGCAGCCAGATTATTTTTCTGGGAAACAAATTTTACACTTGCTATAACAACCGATCAAACACAAGAAAAGAAAAATAATTTTAAAAATTGTAGTATGCCAGGATATAAACCAAATGTGTGCATTTTAAAGGAGGGTGTATACCTGTACTTAGCATTTGCTAACTTACTTTACTTATTGCTTTCAGGGTGCTGAAAAAGGTGTCTTTTTTACTGCTGACATTTTTTTGGCAAAGGCAGATGGCTTGCATTAGAGCTACTGAGACCATAAATATGTCACTTAAAACCACACACATACTACCATACATATATATTCATAATATTTATGTAGCGCTGGATTTAGGCTATTTTAAAATCCATTTGCTCTCCTGAGTACCGCTGACTTGTCACATTAAATGCTTTTCCTCACTAATCAGTGTAATGTCCAGACACAGTGTAGGAGACACACTTGGCTGTACAGTAGGTATCTCAGTAGGACATCACAGGTACGCTCAGCAGCAGCTAGGAGTTAAATCACATACGGAAAAGAGGCTCCCTTCCCCCTTCTCCTTCACCTCTGAAAGGAAATGATCTGCCCTCTGCAACTGCACCATAATAGAGGCAATTGGCATGGCAGATAGAGATAAAAACGCAATTTCTTTTGATAGATTGCTGTGCAGCGTAGCCATTCTTCTTTCATTCATTACTTCCCTTATTTCTATAAGAAACTTTTACTCACCTAAGAAAAGATTTGGCCGGATGAATTTTTAAAACAACGGGGTCTTCTCTGTATGTGAAATGACTGCTCGCGTTTCGAATAGCTTCGTCGATTCCCACCCTCACACGATATTCCTGGGAAATTCGTTGTGCCGGAGTGTAGCACTCCACAGTGCTCGCCGATACACTGGAAGGACAGAAAAGGGCTTGCTTGTCAGCATTATAAAGCACGTACTTGGTTTAAAACACGGTCCTTTAGCGAGCCCCAACCCTGCCCAAGGATCCACTTGTAGAAAAATGCCATGGATTCCCACACTGGATGATCATATTGCAATAAATAAGCATGGCGTGAGGTAGAAACACCAACACTGATGCTTAGGCTCAGGATTCATCTTAATTTGGTTGCCTTGCACTTTGCCAGGTGGAAGGTGTTTCCTCAGCGCTGGCGACAGCCACATCAGCCCCTGCACCCTGCAAAGGCAGCTTCCAGCCTGGAAAGCAACAGCATGCTCCAGGTTTAAGGAGAATGACTTGTTCTGCTGTAATTAAAGGATAATGTCTTTCTCTTGCGAATCCATAGTATTTATGCTGTGTTAAAAACCTCAAGAAAAGGTGCTGGTGGGGGAGGTACAATGATGCCAGAGATGTCCCGCCCTGGGGGCACCTGCCGACTCCAGGTGCTGCTGAGAGGCAAGCAAAGGGCAAGGAGCAAGGAGGAAAAGGTGAAAATTCAGGAAGAGCTGGCTGAATTCAGCACAGCAGCAGAGGCTCTGGGATATTCACCTTTCCCTTCCTCTCTCACGCTTGGCCCTGGGAGTCCTCCTCCTACCTTGAGCCCAGTGGGTGAGCAGGCAGTGGTGGGGTGAAGGATCCTGAAGCCTGAAGCTCATGAAGTGTGGCTGAAGGGCACATCAGAGGCAAGGGCAACAACTGGTTGGGGAAGCAAATGTAACTGCCAGCTGGTTTCAGTAATTTGGGCTCAACCACATCCAGGAATCCTCCAAGTGAGGCCATTCTCAAATGATGTGAGAAATTGTCTCATAATTAGACAAAAGGGGCATTTGCTGCCGCTTCTGAAGCTTTCCAGGAAGGCAGGGTCCACCCTGTGCTGTAGGAGTTAGTGATTCACTCATATGTGTTTGGAAGCTTTTTACCATCTTTTAAAGGAAAAAATAAACCCTTGATCTAGCTGCCCTCAGAACTGGGGAAAGTTGACAGTTTAGGTAGAAAAATACTTGCTCTGAGAAACTGGATAAGACCTGTGTAGAAGTCTCCAGACAACTTGGCTGGTGAGAAAGAGGGGTGCTGGGATGCTTACTGGGTGAGACCCAGCTATGCTTTGATACCTAGATGTCCACCTGACCAAAGCAGATGTCCACCCCTGAGCTGGTTGCCATCTCACCCCCACAGCGGATATCTCAAACAGATCAGATGAATCATTCTCAAAAGGTTTTTATATTTGTTCATTAGTTGACCATCTGAGATGATGACATCAATAAATGCTAGCCTAAACTAATAAGCAGCCACTGAACAGAAGTGCTGAAGATCTTGGTAGTGATTAAATATCAGACTTGAATACCTAAATCCCTTTCCTGATTTAGTCAGACTTAGCTGATCTGATCAAGAGCATACAATAAATCATTTAGCAGCAAAGAATAAAATTTACCTCTCTTGACTTTGAGTTGACATTAACTAATAGGCTATTGTTTCCCCAATTCTCCGCAAGTGTGATGTTTCACCACTACAACTTTTCATAATCATTAGGAGAAACTCAAAGTTTAGAGAGGAATGGCTGGACATCCTGTTCCTAGAACACAGTGGGCCAGATTCTGCCCTTTGCTGCAGAGGTGACAATTCTGGGGCCACCCTTCTGTACCTGAAAACAGGACCAAGCAGGATTTGCACCATCGTAGAATAATTCAGAATGCTTGTCTGTCCATAGCAGAGAATCTGTGCTCGGTAGTTAACATTTATATTCAGCTGGGACTGAAGGCATTTGCACACAGAGCATGTCAAAGATTCTTGACTGAGCTCCTACTGGATCCAGTACAGAGCCACAAGAAATTCTGTCTTAATCCTCAACAATTTTATATATACCAGGAAAAGTCCCAGACTAATGCTGCTGCTGGTCTGGAGGCTCTTCTCTGATAGTAGTGCAGAAATAGCTGCCCCTCTGCACGGCATACATATTCCCACACTGGTCAGGTTTCCACCAAACAAATCGGTAGGAAATGGTAACCTGCACCCACTGGATGCTCACTGGGAGCTGCTGCATGAACAGCAGCTCTTGCTAATACAAGAGAGAAGAGGGCTGAGTATGTGGGAATCAAGGTGACAAAAATGATGGGAAATGCGCAATTTCTAGTCCATTAGAAACTGATATGCTACTTCTCCGTGCAACCTTTTAATGAGGTTAATGAAGGCATTACAGAATAAACATGTCTTCTAGGGAACTGCGGTCCCTTCTAGGAATCTTTCAGACGTCAGAAACTCAAGATGTAATCCAGAACTGAATGCTTATTGCAGTATCAATTCTCTGATACATAACATGAGGAAAGGGCAGCAATGCACGTTTACATTTTTTATTCCAAGACATTTTAATCAAGCCATTTCAATATTAAAGGCACCACTTTTTAGTAAGTACTTTACCTTTTCAAGGTGCATGGTTTCTCACCAACAAAAATCCTTCTGGATTTTCCACTGTTTAGGTATTTTCCAGCTACAGTTAGCAATGTTCCTCCAGATTTGGGGCCATAGGTGGGAGAGATACTTGTTATTACAGGATTCTGAGGGGTGGGGTAAAATAAGAACAGCGGATCGTTAAATTATCTTCAAAATGTGAAGAGGAAGAATCTTAAAACATTTATTAGCGTTTTCACGAAATAATAATAAAGCGAACAGAAATACAGAATTACTGTACTGGATTGGACTCATGAGGAGTCTCCGTCCAGTTAATATTGAAGCTAATTTTGACAACAAAGTTTTAATCATAGTGCTTACCACGTACGAAAACGTATTGAATAGTGTTTTTCCAGGTCCAACAGAAACACTACTGGATATATTAAAACTTGCGGTTTTTGCAGCAGGAACCGCGCATACCAACCTTTGGAAAACAAGGAAAAGATGAGATTACATTTTTTTTTTTTCTGGCTTGGTTTTTTGTATTAAAATAGAACCACATCAAACTCATACTAAGGGAGGATTCAAATTAAACAGATCATCAGTCTATGTGTGTCAGGGACATTTCAGAAATAACAACTAAAACAACTGTGGTCATCGTCTTTAATACTTAATACTAACACTGTGGTGTTTATACTCAGCAAGAGAAAATAATTTCAGTATACCAAATAAATTTCAGAAAAAAAGAAGCATGCTAGAGAAAACAAATACCTCCCATTCAATGGCTGAGCCATTTTTTGGAATTTTCCTTTAGTGCCAAACTTTGGCAGACAAAAGGATTAGGAAAAAATGCATCATATACACAAGCCTGTTGTATAAATTTAAATATTATAAAAAATTAAACTTGAACTTTCGTGGCAGCATGTGTCAATGTATTACATTATATTTACACAGTCTCATATATGAGCTCGTATCCTTAAATCATTTTGTTTGCATTAAGACTGTTCAGAACAGCAGTTAGGAGAGCGCCCAATACTTCTGGCGGTTGACCTTTTTGCTGCTATATATCCGTGCCATGATTTGCACATTGCTTTAGCAGTAGATAGTCATATATATGCCTTGAACTGAGAGAGGATATTCACTGAACGTCCTATTTCTTCAAGATAACAATTGGAATAACCTCTGTCTTCAACTTAGGCCATTATCGCACTGTCTCAAGTACTTATTTCTGAGGAGGAGGAGGAGCAGTGCAGCCAAAGGCCATGAGCCTCTGGATGACGAAATAACTGCATCTTCTATATTTCTCTCTAGCAGCTTCACAGATCAGGAAGATGGAGGTGACGTAACTGAGCCCAGCAGGATCCTGGCCAAAGGAACCTGCCCCCTTTTCAAACCTTCGAATAGTTTCGTTCTTGCCAGCTCCCACAGATGTTGAACAGCATTTTGCAAACCAGAAAAAGCTGCTGCAAGGGCTATCATCGGCATTAGCGAGGTCTATTTGATCTCTATTTCAAGCACTTTTTTCTCGGGGAGCTTATCAAACCAAGGGATTGTTTCCTGTTTGAAATTTCAGAATTGGAGATGACACTTACAGACTGAATGTTTGTATTGCAAAAAAAAAAATCCATACCATATAAAGAACATCTATATGAAAGGAAATTAATATTTTAGGTTTCTTACTTGTTTTTGTTGCTAGATTTTGCTTCCAGAGCACAAATTTGTCCTCCAATATGGACTACTGTATTTTTTAATTCAAATCTATTATTTTTGCTGAATCCAAAGTCCCATCCACACAGTGTCAGTTTTGTCCCACCTTCTAAGGGAGCGCTGCTCGGGAGAATCTGTTAAAAAAATACTGTGTTAGTTACATCAGGTTTTCTTGAACTTCAAATGGAGTTAAAGAGTGTGCAAAGGAATAATTTTAGAAAAGCATTTCTTCTGGTAGGCTATGTCCTACCATTCATCTTAATTGTTCTTCACCTTTCATNGCTAATTTTGACAACAAAGTTTTAATCATAGTGCTTACCACGTACGAAAACGTATTGAATAGTGTTTTTCCAGGTCCAACAGAAACACTACTGGATATATTAAAACTTGCGGTTTTTGCAGCAGGAACCGCGCATACCAACCTTTGGAAAACAAGGAAAAGATGAGATTACATTTTTTTTTTCTGGCTTGGTTTTTTGTATTAAAATAGAACCACATCAAACTCATACTAAGGGAGGATTCAAATTAAACAGATCATCAGTCTATGTGCGTCAGGGACATTTCAGAAATAACAACTAAAACAACTGTGGTCATCGTCTTTAATACTTAATACTAACACTGTGGTGTTTATACTCAGCAAGAGAAAATAATTTCAGTATACCAAATAAATTTCAGAAAAAAAGAAGCATGCTAGAGAAAACAAATACCTCCCATTCAATGGCTGAGCCATTTTTTGGAATTTTCCTTTAGTGCCAAACTTTGGCAGACAAAAGGATTAGGAAAAAATGCATCATATACACAAGCCTGTTGTATAAATTTAAATATTATAAAAAATTAAACTTGAACTTTCGTGGCAGCATGTGTCAATGTATTACATTATATTTACACAGTCTCATATATGAGCTCGTATCCTTAAATCATTTTGTTTGCATTAAGACTGTTCAGAACAGCAGTTAGGAGAGCGCCCAATACTTCTGGCGGTTGACCTTTTTGCTGCTATATATCCGTGCCATGATTTGCACATTGCTTTAGCAGTAGATAGTCATATATATGCCTTGAACTGAGAGAGGATATTCACTGAACGTCCTATTTCTTCAAGATAACAATTGGAATAACCTCTGTCTTCAACTTAGGCCATTATCCCACTGTCTCAAGTACTTATTTCTGAGGAGGAGGAGGAGCAGTGCAGCCAAAGGCCATGAGCCTCTGGATGACGAAATAACTGCATCTTCTATATTTCTCTCTAGCAGCTTCACAGATCAGGAAGATGGAGGTGACGTAACTGAGCCCAGCAGGATCCTGGCCAAAGGAACCTGCCCCCTTTTCAAACCTTCGAATAGTTTCGTTCTTGCCAGCTCCCACAGATGTTGAACAGCATTTTGCAAACCAGAAAAAGCTGCTGCAAGGGCTATCATCGGCATTAGCGAGGTCTATTTGATCTCTATTTCAAGCACTTTTTTCTCGGGGAGCTTATCAAACCAAGGGATTGTTTCCTGTTTGAAATTTCAGAATTGGAGATGACACTTACAGACTGAATGTTTGTATTGCAAAAAAAAAAATCCATACCATATAAAGAACATCTATATGAAAGGAAATTAATATTTTAGGTTTCTTACTTGTTTTTGTTGCTAGATTTTGCTTCCAGAGCACAAATTTGTCCTCCAATATGGACTACTGTATTTTTTAATTCAAATCTATTATTTTTGCTGAATCCAAAGTCCCATCCACACAGTGTCAGTTTTGTCCCACCTTCTAAGGGAGCGCTGCTCGGGAGAATCTGTTAAAAAAATACTGTGTTAGTTACATCAGGTTTTCTTGAACTTCAAATGGAGTTAAAGAGTGTGCAAAGGAATAATTTTAGAAAAGCATTTCTTCTGGTAGGCTATGTCCTACCATTCATCTTAATTGTTCTTCACCTTTCATTTGTCACATTACGAGCGTTCTCTGACAGTAGCAATAAATAAAAAAACCTATACTAGGAAGCTTTGAAGGATAGTGTTTAGGGGCACTGAACAAGCTGTGCATTGTAATAGCCTTTTAAATCCTGCCGTTCTTGTCTTTCACATCTTATTTCTGGCATGTTAAACATACAATGTACTTATTTTGTTAGAAGCTGAAGCTGAACACAAAAGAGCCCCAAAATGACCATTTTTTGTCAGCTTGATGAAAGTCAGGTTCAGAGTGAAGTAGCTTCAAAGACACCAAAATCCGATATCGCGTTGGCTGTGATAAAGTTAACGTGACTTCTGCTATTCTTTCCTTAAATCTTTTACATTTGGTCACCTCTAATTCCGAGTTAAAAATAAACTACCCCTCAGAAACACAGAGACAATCTACAAAGGAAATGCTTTTTTTTCTGTATATTGTAAATTGTCCTGTAAAATATAACAATGGTGGGAAAAATGTAGGAACACTATAGAAGTCTTACAAAACTCAGTAAAAGTACTGGTCAGCAGCGCCAGTAAAAAAAAAAAAAAAAAATTAAAAATATTTTGGGGATTTATGGGGACTTTTAACAATACTGCATAATTCTGCAAACATACCAGTACTACTGCACAAACAACAGAGAATGAAAGACTGAATTTATACTTGCGCTCATAGTGCCTAAATGTCTTAGGCTTAATGTTTTAGTGATAGTAATTTTGCCCCTAAAATGCAATACAGCTGTGCCTTTCAAAGGACCCGACTTCATTTTCAAGCTGAAAGGCAAGTGTTTGAGAGATACTTGGCTATTTCATCTGGAAATCCAGTAAGACAGCACATCTCTTTTCAACTCTCTTGCAGCTATACTTCAAGACTCTCACAAATTAACTATTGTAGATAGAAAGGCAGCTGAAGAATACTTCAAAAGAATTATACCGTATATTCTATATGGGGAAATTTACTGCCCCCATTAAAAACCAGACAGAGAGTCTCATCTAAAATGCACTGAAGCCAGTAGGAATCTTTCCTATTTTAATAAGCTTTGAATCAGCTCTCAATGAGCAAAGAAGGAACCTATGCAGGAACAGCACTTTTGCACGAGTCTCGCAGAAAAGGAGTGATGCCTGCACAGCCTCTGACGCACAACGCTGCAGCTAAGAGCATGGAGCAGTACTGCATCCCGTGGAGTCTGTGCTATTCCCAAGTTTAACTTTCCCTTCTTTCTTTGTTTTTTCCTTCGAAATCTGGATTGACTTCAGATCCTAGTGTTCCATACTACTTAATATCTCAGCACACTATTTTTGGACTAACAAAACCCTAGCAGAAACCAAAATTGCTCGGGAGGGGGTACAGGATGTCTCATGTTTTGTCCAATAATGCATTGATGTGTGGCGTCTGAAGAGTCTGAAATGTAATCCATAACTTAGCAAAATAAGGGCATTAAAATCAGGCTTCACAAAGGCATACAGAACAAAAACTGAGGGCACTTAACTGGTTTTGAGTGATACTATCTGCCAAAAGAGACTTGTGATAGTAGCCCGTGTGCCTTAATTGAGGGAGAGTGAAAGTATTTACTACATTCCGCCAGCAGAGTTAAAAGGCAAGATTTCTAAGGAGCCAGCAAAAAATAAACCAAATATATATTATATTTATTTATATTTATATATATTATATTTTTTTATTTAAGTTTTGCAGAAATTCCCCAAGAGCGTTCTTACTAATGTCTGTGTTTTTATTCCACTTGTTCTGTATGATGAAACCACTGAAAGTCAAACGTAGTTTCGCAGACTTTTTCTTGGGAGAATGGGCAGGAATGAATAGTGAACCTCCTGGACTTTCAACAGAGGCACACATGAGCATCTTCTGTGTGCTTACGTCACGCAGGTAGTAACAGAAAGTAAGCAAAACTCAAATCAGTTATAAATGCTGCGAAATTTAGGATTCGGAAGTTCTCTATAGGAAGGAAACTCCACTGATAAGATGGAGTAAGTCCTGCTACAAGGCCTGGTGTTCTGCTTCTCCGTGCTGCTCTCTGGACTTTGGGTTAAGGGAGAGAAAGTTAACTTTTCTTTTTGGAAAAATTTACAGTATAGTGTTTTTCTTTTGTTTATGTTGACAGCCATTATGCTAATATCCACTCACACACTTTATAAATTGTTGGAAGAAGTATCTATTTATTAAAGTTTCAATGGCCCACTCATTTTAACTGAGGCAAGAACATGTACAGGCCACATTTGAAATTTCCAGCAGAACTTCCAACCCAAACAGGCAGCAGAAGGCCCAACGTTCTTGGTATGTCTGAGATAAAAGCCAGCTACAATGACTCGCTTTAAAAACAACAACAAACCATGTCGGGTTTTTAACCACAACAAAGAATCAAAGGGGAGACGAATTTATTTCTTCTTTTACGCCATTCACCTTTCAGCGCGACCTGAACGCCGCACGCAGATGCCTGCAATTTGTTCCAGCACCAAGTGATCTCCAAGGAACCTCCTCCGAGTCCCCCAGCTTTCCTCTAGCACAGCCTGTCCAGGCTGACAAAACATGCCTCGTTGTTGGCAGAGGCGGTGGATGGGAGTTGGGTAGGGTTCCGAGGCGCCGGGTGGGAGCCGGACTGTGGTGGGGATGTGTCCTGGCACCAGCCCTGCTGCACTCTCAGTAGCAGGGGGGATGCCCGGGCACAGCTGGAGCTCTGCAATCTCCGCAGGGCTGGGGTGCGGGGCTGCTCCCTGCCACCCACCGCTCCAGGGAAGAGTGCTTAACACAGGGCAGAGAGACAAAGGATCTGCAGGACTCCACGGAAAAACGCTGGGTTTCTTTTCTGCCATGCCTCCTGAGGGGAAAATCTCGTATTTTTTTTTTTATGTTGCGCACCACTCTGTGTAATAACCTGGGAAAACTTTCTTGAAGCCTTAGCTAGCTAATGTCCACTAGACCAGACCCTTGGAGAAGCTCTCAGTTCCCCTCAGGTTAAAGCGATTGTATGACATATCTCAAGCAATCTGTCCCTCTGAAAGCTGCAAAATATTAGTGGGGGTTCGGACTGAATTTCAGATACTATGCAAAGCAGGTCATCCTCTGTTTGTTAGGAACAAAACAAGCTTGTTTCTCATATTTAATGCATATGAGTTTAAAGACAGATCAGAAGATGATGAATAATCTGTGTTATATTTTTTTCAGTAATAATGTTAAATGTCATGGTCCAGCAGAGCATGAAATCTGTCTTAACAACTAGCAATCCAAAGGGATTTAAGTACTCAGCTGCATTTTTTTTCCTTACAAGCCTTCTAGAAGCAACTACCACTAACGTGGCCACGCTGTAATTTGAGATTCCCTTTAAGATCCATCAGTGCCACAGATCCATATTCATTACAGCGGTAGACTGCGCTTGTGCTGAGCAGGCAGGGCTGGGCCACATGGGGAAGGGGAGCACCCGGCCAGCCCCACGCCTGCTGCCACCGCCCCACGTCCAAGGCGCGCTTCCCTGGGTGAGTCCTCCCTGCGACTTCACGGGGCCTGCAGAGGTGGCCGTGGGGATGCATCTCTCAGTCTAAGCATCTCTGCACGGGCTCCAGGCGCTTGCTTCTTAAAACTGCTGAGTGCACACGCTCGTAAATTGCAATTAAAGAGAGCTATCTGAGCTCAGCACCTCTGAAAATCAGAAATGAAGCAGTTCAGGGCCTTAGAAATCTTTTTTGGAGCCACTGCAATATACAGCCACTGCTGGGAAGTTTTGCTGAGAAAAAACATTAAGGGGATGCTACCTGTGCTTGAGCTTTTGGAAAGACAAAACAAGGTTTGCAGGATAGGCTTCTGCCTGCAGAGGTACATAAAAATGTATCAGGACTGATTCTCAGTGTATTCCTTTGAACTGGTGATTCATAGTCTCATACAAACTAAGGCCAGAAAGCACTATTTGATCATCTAATACAGCCTTTTTGAAATAAATGTGCTCTTGTGTAAAGGGAAGTAAACTATTCACATTCTGGTTTGGCAATTTTCTTACGTTTCCTTTGCCCAAAGGTAAATGGCAATAGAAGGCAAGGCAAACACACACACACACACACACACTCCTTTCCATCCATTTTGGGTTTGATTCCTACAACACTTCATTGCTTGTTTATCGAATTTTGCCTGTGTTAGTCCTAAATTTTGTATCTAAAGCGTGAATATGGAAAAGAAAAAAATGCCTGTAAACGTGTGTTTCTAGATTCTTAGCAGTTTTGCCTGTCCACTCTTTAAAAAGTTGTTATGCATTACATCATCTGCCTGGTTGAAGGAAATACATTATTTATTAAAAAAGCCCTTTTGTCTCCCTCTCTCTGTGAGAGTTTAGCACGTCAAATTTTCATCTCCATTCACAAGCTGTATGCTTAAAGGAAAATATATTTTTAAATACACGGTATAGTTTAAATGCACCAACAAAAGTAAATAGGTATAAGCACTACCAGCAAGTTTTATGCTTGTCCTTCCGTCAGTTTTCTAGTCCGTTTAACTGCCCACAAACCTCCGCCTTCACAGCTATGTCACACTTCACGCGGAATGATTCGGTTACGCGTACAGCCGGCCAGTACGAATCCTGAGTTAACCATAGCTAAATAAAAACAGGAACGCGACAGAACGGCTCTCTGCTCGTCCGTGTGGTTTCGTTCTCACACACCCTCGAAGGGCTTTGGCCGGCTGGCAGCAGCCTCCGGCTGTCCCCTGTCCCAGGGAGGGGTGCAGCTCCAGGCTCGTCCCCCTCGGTGGCGAGTGGACCCATGGGAACAAGGAGCATCTCCCCCAGGACGGTGGTTTGGTTGACAGCTCCACTGCAGAGTTAGGTAAGGGAGAAAGGGACTTTTCCCAAAGGGAAACACCATCATTTCCTCCAGCACTGGAGCCAGCATTGGGACGGATGAGGAGCAGGGGCTGGAGACCTCCTGCATTGGGTCAGGCTGTGGCAGTTGTGGGCGGGAAGTGCGCTCCTCCACGTCCTCCCTTGGAGAGGGGTCAGAGAGGAGGGGTGCTCCTTTTCGCGAATGGCCTTTCCTGTCAGACCCCTGCCAGGCTGGCTCAGACCCATGTTGCTTCCCCACCACGAGTGCTTTGCAGGGCCGAGGCTCTCCTGTGGCAGGCCGGGATGATCAGACAGACCTGTCCACCGTGAGCACCTGAGCCCGCAGCATTCAGGGAGAGTACCTGCATCCAGCCAGAGGCTTTATGGACACCGAGGCCGAGGGGAAGTCGAGGAGAGCAGACACTTCATTTATCGTAACTGCATAAAAAGAAAATGTCCGCAGAGTGCGAACTGCCTTCTTCCCTCAGAGATAAATATGAGAAATCCACCGTTTTACCTCATAAACTCTAGGCAAGCAGGTCTCCTGGGTCCAGGTGCCGCTGGGGCACTCGGGAGACCTGCGGCACTGCTGGCCGCACCAGCCACACTGCATGAAGGCAGGCGCCAGCAGGCACTGGCTGCAGGACCTGAAGTGATGGCAGCCCGGCCCCTTCAGCGGGATCTTCGTTATCTGTTGATGGAAAGACATGATGCACAGATCCTTTTAATACATACGCTAAGTGGCAAGGAGAGTCTCTATTTATGCAGTGCACTGTGGTGCTACTCAGATTTCAGATGTGCAAGCTGTGGTTCGACGTCTCTTTAGCTCAGTAATTATAGGATCTTATAAGTAATTTAACTGACATGATTTTAAATTCGCTTGGGAGAAACCCTAAAGGCATCTTAATGTTATATACAGTTACTACCAGCATCTGGTGTTTACAGCAAGATAGCATTTTTTGCTGATGGAAAAAGAAAACAGCAGTGTGCTCCTCCCAATTCTGCACTAGTTCTTGGAAAAAACAGTGTATCTCAGTATGCCTTAGTTCATACATTTGTAAAAATAGGCATGATGGCTATTTCAACTTTGGCAAGGCTGTATTAATACCTGTGGCACACTTACAGCATGTGACTGCCCATGTACTTGCTTTTGAATACCTACCATCAAAACCCTATACTATACTTAAAATACGAATTAAAACGTAAATTATTCAAAATATCAGAGTAGTTATGATAATAGTCACTCTAAATAGATAAGAATTATTTTTAGTAAAAATATTAAAAATAATATATGATTACATTATTATATAAGTATGTCATACCTCTTTACACTCCAGTACCTTCCTTTAACTTATTTTGGACATTTTCTTGAAGATTACTCTTACAAATATCTCATACATTTCTAGTAAATGATTAATAACCATCTTTTCTAACAGCTGATGTATTTCTGTAAATTCTTACAGAACTCAAGGGGTCAAATTATTGCTTACGATTCTGGTTCAGGATTATCTGTAATATTATCTGCTGATGTCTTAAAGCCGTTCTACAATGCGTATCTACTTATGACAATAGCATTATTTATGACAGCTCTTCATCTTTTATTAACCCGTCGTAGACTACATGTTAAAGCAATCTTCAAACCTTACTATGAACACTGACTCTCCATTTTAAACACACCCACGTAATTCTTGCACACACACCCCTCCTTGAAAAGTTATAATGCTATGACACAAACCAACAAAAGCCAGGAAACTGTGAGCACCATTCTTTCCTTAAGCCATTGTGTGTTTTTTCTTTGCAAACATTTGAATTAAGGACAGGGTTTCAGCCTTAAAATTTGCATTTCCTGGCTTTTGTTGGTTTATATCACAGCTCTTACATTATTTAAACATTCCTCAATATTCAGCTGTCGGTTTGTTTAGTAGGGTAAAAGAAAGTCTTGGAGGAAACTTGCCCCCCACAATGTTCCCAAGGGAATGGCAAGGCTGGGAGGATGCAGAGCATAAAGCAGCAGTGTGAAAGTTGCTGCTCTGATGGCAGGTTTACACGGTGCACAGAAGGATTAGATTATGAACCACTCACCTTTTTCCCAGTCACCACCAAGGTATAGCCATCATCTGCTAACGAATTCTCAACAACAACTTGGGGAGAGACAGGGTGGGAGTCTAGCTGAAAGCTGACATGTGGAGCTGTGGGTTCTGAACGGGAAACCACTATCTAAGAAAGAAAGAAAGAAATCGGGAAAATCAGCAGGCAGCATGTGACACAAATGCATGCTGCTCAGCGGTCTCACGTTCCTACCACTTCTCTGCTTGCATTAATTACTTTGCATTACATTGCATAATATTTTGCATAATGTTCCATCATGATCTGATTAAAGCCCTGTAAAATCTACTTTATTTAACATAGCAAAATCACGGCTGTTGGAGGATCCTCAAAATACATTGTATTTATTAAAATATGAAAGAGTCACTGCACGCTTTCTAGTCCTTTAATTTCAAGTATTTATAAATCAATTGTAAACAATGAAGACGGGTCATTTAGTCACCCCTGTACATTTAAGGAAGAATTTTATCCACAACATCTATTTAAAAGAATCTTAAAACTCCAGGCCTTCAAAAGTCAAAGATATTTCAATTTATTTTCACTTCGGTCCTTCAGTTTGAAAAGTAAACTTTACCCTGTGTCAATAGCATCTGGTCTTGATGCACATGGGGCCATCAGAGTGCAAAGCTACGGCAGGAGCAGGTTGCGCTGTGAGCAGCTCTGCAGAGCTACAGGTACGTGGACCTTGATTCCCAGAGCTGGCGAGGTGGCTATCGCTACAGACAGGCTCTTTGCAAGACGGGGCCGGGCACCTCGAGACCTTGCTCCTGATGACTTCTGCATGAGCCGGGTGTCCAGGACAGAACACTCAAAGCACCTCTTAAATGACAGGGAGAGCTGGAGGCTTCTTTGAAAGATGTTCCAAAACAGGAGCCTAATTTAGTTGTACTGAAGCCCCTCTGCAAGAGCCCTCTCGCTCTCTACTGATTTTAGGAGATCTTAAGGAGATTAGTCACACCAGCATGAAATTCCCCCACTAGTCATCTCTCTGCATCTTGAGTTACCTAAATACTTCTGAGAATTTGGGCCTATTCCTGCAAACACACGCTTAACTTTACTACTGTAACTTCGTTGACTTTAATGGGATGAGTCATGGCTGTTAAGCACAGGCATAAAGCATCTGCAGATTGGGGTGGATATTCGATAGTGAGATTTTATAGGCTTGGGCCTGCAATCCAGAGGGATGTGCGCCCAAATGTGATAGCATCAAGCAACCAAGGCAGAGGATTGTTTACATGAGGAAAGATCATGTTCATGTTTCAAAAGCTGCATCACATGTAGTTTACTTAAGGAATTTAGACAATCAACATTTGCTGAGAAGTTGAGATTCAATGGGGTTCATTATTTAAAAAGATTGAAGCCATTCTGGAAATAACTTGTATGTCAAATGTTTAATTTTTCACTATAATGAAGCTTTTCTTCTGACTCCAAAGGCAGCATCAGAACAGCTAGGACATTGACTTACACGATTTCACTGGCTTTTCTCACTGCCAAGGTCTTTCAACAAGATGGCTGACTCCAAAACTAGACTTAGAGATGCTGTAATTACAGCTGATGTTTTGTTGTAATTCAAGACTTAAATAAAACATATGAACAGTTAATTGATGGCAGTAAGTGCTTCGCATCCCAGAGGTATTTACAGTTTGGAGTTAAAAGAGGCTTTTTTTCTTTAAAATGAAACTGGTTTTGTTAAAGACTTTGCTATGGGTTTGTTTCACAGTACACAAAGTGCAACTTTTAGAAATCAGTAAGGTCAGATCATTTTTGGTGACACAGAAGTATGGCCTCTGACTGAGTGTATTAGGGCACGAGCTCTGTTTTTATATTCAGGACAATGAAAAATAGAATGGGCTGCAAAGCTGCATGAAAAAGGTTGATTAATGTTGGCATTATGGAGAGAGGTAGCACCACAGCTGCAAATACCTTTTCAGTTGATCATTAGCCATGTCTCATCTCGAATACCCACTGCTATAAAATGCTAAGAATTCTTTTCTATCATTAATCCAGGCTTCCTCTTATTGCCAAGCATTCTTTCTGATTGAGCCACAGTGTTAACCCTTTAAACACATCTGCATCGCAACCTCAGAGCAATACATGAAAATTTGGATCCCACCTCTACAATCTTGGAAAAATTCTTCAGTACTTTAAACACCGACCGACCTTCATTTCAGTGAAGCTGATAGTCAAATCACCTGCTCAAAGCCCAAGCGAACAGACTTTGACCTCATGACATACAGGGAGCTCAAATTACACTTCCTAACTCATTTGGGACTATGGAGTAAAAGTTTGGAGTTTGCTTAGAACTAATCTACCAGCCTACAGTGCTGCCGTAACAGATACTAGATGCAAAAATGCTCTTTTTGGTCTATATAACTGCACAGTTTTAGCACGCATCAGCCCAGTCCTTGAAATCCTATCTTACCCTTATCCAACATAATCCTGAAGAAAAAGGCAATTTGAAGACAGCTTCTACAGCAGGAAGTAGAGGCTACTTGGGACTCTAGTGTCGTTCTCAGAAACCTCTGTTTTTTATTGCTTGGAACTGGGCTGGTATGCATACAGTGTGGCTTTAATCTACCATGGACGCACCACCATACGGTGGATACCTCTACCATGGAAACGGTTCAGTACTACAGAAGGATTTCAAAGGCTACAAAGTGCTGGTTTGGTTTGTTAGGGTTTTTTGGGAGGAGGGTGGTGCTGGGGTTTTTTTTGTATTTTAATAGTTAATTTAATAATTAAGCATTTCTCCAGAGCATAAGAGAAATGGAAGTGTACCTATGTGCCTGCACTCAAGCAGTTAGGAAAGAGGGAAGGTCTTGCACAGATAAAAAATTGACTGAAAGAGAACAAACAGAGGTTAGCGATAAACGGTCAGTCCTTGCAATAGTGAGAAGTTACCAGAGGTGTTCTGCAAGGTGTCTCTGCTGGGATCCATACTGTTCAACACACCCCTAAATGAGTTGGAAAAGTGGCTAAGCAGTCCAGTGACAAAGTTTTCTGATGATCTGAAGGTATTCAAGGTGATAAGGATGAGGACAGACGATGAAGGATGGCAGAAGGACTTTACAAGACAGCATGTCAAGGCAATAAAATGGCAGGTGAAGTACGACAAAGAAGATGAATTTAAAGCAGTATATGATAGATAGTTCCATGAAAACATCATCTCACTGCTCAGCAGCAGTCAGAAAAACAAATAAAAACGTAGGAATTATTAGAAAAAGATTAGAGAAGAAATCAGAGAATGTCATCCTGATGTCATACAAAATTCACAGTGTGCCTGAACCTTTAATTCTCTGTGCAGTTCTGGTTGCCTCATGACAAAAAGAGTCTGTTAAAATGGGAAAAGGTTCAGAGAAGGGTAACAAAGATGATCAAAAGGCTGTAATGAACAACAGCTGAGTAGGGTAGGTGTAGAAACGCCATGAAAAAGACATACACAATCTTGAGTGAGTAGAGACTGACCATTTACTCTCTTCTAATAAAAGTACCAAGCACCATCAAAAGACAAAAGTGAGAGTCAGGTTCAAAGCAAACACAAGAGTAAGACTTCCTAGCAATATGTGATGACCTCTGGGACTCCTTGCTGAAGGATGTGAAAGCAAGAGGAATACACATTCAATGGGAAACTCCACATGTACATGGTAAGAGCTAAACAGAGAAACCCCAATAGGTCAGGAAATCCCCAAAATGGAAAACAGTTGGAGGTTTGAAGCAGAAGGTGTTATGTATGTTGCCTCGGTCCCTAAGCATCCACTTGTCACCACTGCTGCAAACAGAGCACTGAAATAGATGGCCTCTTCATTTAAACCCATGTGGCTCTTCTGATGTCCTTACAAAAAACCCTTCCATGAATCACATTCATTACCAGTAACTACAACTGCAGACATCCTTCTCAAAGCAAACATGGTATTTATGTCCCACTATTAAAGAGAAAACCAAAAAAGTTTGTGGTCTTTTGGCATGGCTCAAAGTACTTCCATGAAGGTAACAGCTAACGGCTAATGAATTAATGAATATATTAAGATATGCTTTATACTGGAAGTCGGTGATCACTTAGGTCCATCAACATTAAAGTAATTCATTTAAATATTCTTCCTTTGCCATCAGCTAGTATTAATGTTAAGTAAGAAGATTTGACTCTAGGTTCATTTATGCATAATATGGCAAATTAAGACTGTAATAACTTGAGTTGAAAACCAGCACGCAACAGGTTCTTTTAAAAATAATTCTGATGCTCAGTTCCGCTAGTCAGCAGGATTGAATTACAAGTGTTACTGTCTGCATGTTGAAATATCTTCTGCAAAAATGAGAGGCCTTCTAAAAGCAATCCCATCTAAGTATCATATTGTTATTTTCCCCCTAGATGTCTGGCAGGTGTAGGCCATTACCCAGCAGAGATAGGCTCAGGGTTAACTATTGTGTAACGCCTCAAATGCCCTGGGATATGCAGTGTAGCCTTGCAAAGGGCACATATGTAGCTCTCTAAATGCTGTATATCATTCTAATCCATGGAGAGTATAATGGATCTCCTCTGAAGGGTGTAAGCTTTTCTACTCATACTGAATATTAAAACATGTGTGCTCTCGAAACGGTTATTTAGCACCAGGCGTTAATTTTAATTTGACTATATAGATTTTGCATTATGCAATATTTGATATTTTTTCTGGGAGCATCAAGATACATTCTTTACCACAGAAAGAATTATTATAGAACTGTTAAAAGTGAAGCTATGGATATGAAAATGTTACTTATCTAGAGTTTGCCAGTTTTCTGTTGAATTAAAAATGATAAAGTGGGAAAGACTGCAACAATTTGCATTCCTACAAGTGCATATGTGCACAGCTTGCATTTAGCTTTAAGTAGGTCAGACTGCCAGTAGTGCAAAGCCAGGTGAATTGCTGGACCACAGAGGCAGGACAGCCGCAGGCACTGAGGACAGCCTTTGCAACGACTCCATGGGCATCCCATCACTCTCTCCTCCTTCTGGCTCTGTAAGGTTTAAGCTCTGCGCTCATGTATTTCTTGACCTTCTCACACTTGCTTCCATTATGGCTTGCCACTTGGCACCGGTGAGTTTTGTTATGACTGTGTTTGCCCAGTGGGACAGGAACTGGACCAAAAGATGTTTGATCAATTTGAAGGTGGGAACGGCTTCCGATATGCTGTGGTATAAACTGGATTTAAATGACCATGCTGAAAGATGCAAAGCTCTGTACTTCCTTGCTCTGCGTCAACTCATTTTGCTGATAGGCACCATGGCTTTGAGCCTCGATTCCTGGAGAGGTGAGGCCTTGCCACTTTGCTGTTTGCAAGAGGAGAGCAATGCTGAAGGCTTGGCTCCCATCTTGCTGAATTCTGGGACAAGTCTTTCCAAGCCTTGACTGCAGTTACAAATAAAAAGCAGATGTGATGATTATTTTTGTCTATACTAATTCCTGTAGCACGCATTATGTTCCCTGGCATGTAATCTATGAAAGCAGCTATAGCACATGCTAATTTCTCTCTTTTCAGGGAAATGAGATGTGTGTGTGTTAAAATTTGGTGGTGGTGGTGTTTGGTTTTAATCATGGGAAATGAGTATGACTATCAAGTGCTCTGTCTACTTGGATGTGAAAGACAACAGGTCAGTGCTCAGCATGTGAAAACTTCCCAGACCACTGATGTGTGCGAGCCCAGTCCCTATTCCTCATCAGACAGAATCAGGGGCACCAAATGAAACAATAAGGCAGGAGGTTAAGGAAACTCCAAAGGAAGCTCTTCATCATTCAAAGCAGAATGAAATTATGGGAGTCATTGTCACAGCGTACTGCAAAGGACGAAACAACAAATAATTTCAAAAAACGGTAAGCAAAACTGATGGAAAAGAAGTCCATCAAGGACTATTAAACACAAGATATGGGTGCAATTTCCAGCCCAGGGAATCTCTGAGCCACTGACTGCCAGAAGTAGGAGGGTACTGGCAGAAGTATCACTGTGTGCTTTTACTTGCCTCATACCTCTCCCTTACCCATCTTAGCCCCTGCCAGAGATAGGAGACTGTGCTCCTTGAACCTTTATTCTGACCCCATACATCCTTTCTGAGCTAAAATATGGTTAAAAATGCTGAGATATAATGGGTCCCTATAATAAGGCTTATTATTATTCTTTATTGCTTTGTGTTTAATAAGTGCAGAGAGGCTCTGAGGAGCGTGAGTAGCCTGTTGTGTGATGTGCTCTACTCCAATGAGGTCTATCTGTGCCATCGTGCTTTGGTCCTTGTGCCCTAAGCCATTTTCAGCCTAGAATCTGCTCAGACATGACAGTGCGTGACCATGTTTTGCTAACACTTGGCTTTTCAGCTAGACCTGGCTCATGTCCAGCTAGATCGGACAGGACTACAGCGAGCATGTGGCTGACTGCATCTCAGGGTGTATGTATACCCATGGGAAGACCCTTTCCTTACCTCCAGAAGCAACAGGATGGATGTCCTACTGCCCCGTGAAGATGAGAGGGCATGTGAGGGAGCTCCTCACACTACACGCAGCGCAGTGCTGCCCCACTCTGCACTGAGTTTCAGTGGTATAGTCAGAAGGATGAGACGACCCTGCTGCCAAAATTGCATCTAAAGAGAGTCGTTGCCCATAGTAGCTGTAAAACATACACTGAACACTTCTCTATCCCTCTCTTCCTCAAAGTCACCAACAAGCAGTGCATTTGCTTGGGCTTTACCTCAGTGAGGACAGCTTCAAGTGCAGGGAGCACACGCAGTATTCTGCTTCCAAACATAACGTTATGCTGAAAACCACCCTCCGCGCATGTGAAGGGCATCGGTTTCTTGTTCATTGTTAAGGCCAGGCCAAAAGTGAGCTTTTCAGAATAAATCTTGTAAAACTTTTCCACATCCCGCTCTCCCCAGAGCTATCAGAAAGATTTCCCCTTCCTGAAGAACTTTGTTCTTCTCTTCCATCACTCACAAGCACTCTCTGAAATAATACCAGGCTCCAGGCAAAAAAAAAAGCATTCTCCTTGGAACTGAGGAAAGATATTTTATCTCAATACATCGTGGAGGTTTTTTTGACAAACTACAACTTCTCTAAATACTGGCTAGTAATGAAAGTGTCTTTCCCAGTCGCGAGTCGTATTCTCAGTGTAGCTTCTTTGGCTTGAGCAGAGTAAGGCTGCTTTACACCAGCTGAAACCCTGATTCCCCAACTATGGCAGTGTGACTGGGTGCTGTTTTCTAATCAAATAACCACTGTGAAATACCTGATTCACTTTGCACCCAACAGCTGTACTTTCAGCCTGTGTTCCCAGTCACACTCTCAAAACAAGCACAATAAGAAAGGCCGAAACAGCTGCAACTTCTCAACAGAAAAAAAAAAGAGGGAAAAAAAAGCTTGTTGTCAGGCTCCAGCTTAGGAAGGAAGTAAAACCATTTTTCTTTTCCGTCTCATGCATGTCAGCTGTCTCAGAAAAATGATTACTGCTCTGTTTTGTAACAGAAACTCCACAATATTTGGTAAACTACAAACTCCAATCTATTCATGGCCAAATACAGATTTAACATTTCTGTTGCAGCCAAAACATGCTCAGTATGTCAATGGCCTGCAATTACTCTCCAGGAGAGCTTTGGAATTCACCTCCTGGCCTCAATTATCCTCCTTAAAAGAACTCATGAATCTTCTGCATTTGGACCATCCAGATCGATTTGATTTTAGGTTTAGATTTTGGCTGAAAAAAAATAAACATTTAGTGAAGGAGGCTGTATTTTCCTTCCAGTGTTAGTGCCTTCCAGAGCTGTTTAACTGAATAATTGTATTTAATCAAACGAAAAACAGAAGCAGAAAACACCAGGTGACTATTCCTTGGTTGGATAAAACATACCTGGTTTTGCATTCTGAATATTCCTACCTCCCCATATGACTTTTTTTTTAAATAAGCCAAATACAGGCTATATTCTGTATTGGGTCATTAGCACAGTTTTGATGGGTAATGCCATAAGCTTCAGTGGAATCACTTGTAAAGATAGGAACTATTCCTTGTGACACGTCTCTAAATACATCAAAACTCCAGAATCAGGTGGCCATCATCTACAGAAGGAAAAACTTTGTTGTCAGAAACTACGTGTTAAACCTTCTGTTGACCTTCGCACCAATGCTGCGCTATGGTTGTGTGGTAAAGAGAGAAAAATGGATGGAGATGGAAACAGAGTCAGAGATGAGGCGTTGGTTGGAAGGCAGAACGTGAAGAGTGGAAGTGCAAAAGGAGAGGAAAGTCAGCAAGAAAAAGGAAAGAAAGAAAAGAAGGAGCATCAAGTATAAGCAAGTATAATGGGAGAATCTGAGAAACATTTTCAAATAAATTTCTCTCGAGTATCAGCAGCTTGCTGCGGCACCTACTGGCTTCCGCAGTGCGGGCTTGGAGCTTCACGTCAATTTAGGTGGCATGATCGCTATGTTTTAAACGTCTTTTTTTTTCCCCACAAAATGTTTCATGACAATTAGAGGAAACCCGAAATTAATATAGCAAAAATGTGAATTAAACGTTCATTACTTTCACCAAGCTGTTTTGTATTTGGGCACTTCAGGTTGTGGTTGTCAGAGACAGGGGTACTGTACTACTATTTCTTTTAATCTCATGGATGACTGCTAATGCTGAAATTTATGTCACAAACGAAATTGTCTAAATATGGTAAGATTTGGTATTTCAAGGAGGATACAAGATGAACTGGATTCACTGGAAGGGCTGAGCTGATTTTCTAATTTTAGAAACCTATATATGAATATTTTTTTATTTTGCTTTTAAAAAGTTGGCATGAAGATATGTTCACAAGACATTAATACAATATAACCAGATTTAAAACAGGTTCCCTGATAGATGGAATTTTGCAACTAATTTTATCTGAAAGCATACCTACCTCTGAAGGGATATAGTCACCTCTGAATAGCTACAAGTTACAAGGAGACTGCACAGGAAAATTCAGTATTTGCATGCACAAAGAGCCAAAAATACGGTGCAAATGACTGTGAAAAAGTGAGGTGCGTAGTAAGTGAAAAACTGAGGATTCTTTGCAATATGTTCCAGCAGATTTGTGAATGAAACAAAAAAGAACATAACTAGATTTCTTTGCTAAAAAATGCGAGGAAATGTTTGGGGATATCTTTTTGATAAATTAAGTCATTGGTAGATTATCCTGATTTTTTAAACCGATTTTACTTCAGTAATGGTCGTTTAATAGCTCAATTTTTAATCATCTCCATCTCATTGCAGTTAATAGCTGTATTTCCATAGAAACACTGCAAATCTGCTTTAGTTGGGCATTTGCTAATGAACATGTTTGAAAGCGCTTCCTAGGATAACTATTAGTGAAAAAAAAAAAAGAGAAAAGAACATTACATTCTGCAAAAAGCTGTGTCTGTTGTATCCTACACACCTAGCATCCCCTCCAAGATCATTTAAAGGCAAAACAAATACTAACCTTTTTGTTTGGAGGTAGTGTCATTAAAGGTAGTCAGTATGCTTATTCTCCTGCAGGTTGCACCGAACCCTCAAAGAAAGAGCTCCTACTTATTACAATATGAGCCCAGTGCTGACTTCCGCCTGCAACTCCAGCCAATCTAATTCAATGATGAGAATATTTCTGCTAATAGCAATGTGCAGTTTACACAATAGCCTTTCTTTTGATCCTTAAGTGAATCTGGGATGGGAAATGTAGTCTGGAAATATTTTAATTATTTGCCTTGAGTTGGGCAAATGTCTGAATGAAGTGCGTGGTGCAGGACTTGAATGAATAATTTAAAGAATGCTATAAATAAAAATAATACTGCCTTGCGCTTTTCACCAAAGCTCCCTAAAAGCTTTGTGACAGCCCAGAAGAAATGCAGCAAGACAGTAGTTGCTATTAACTGTATTTTGCAGATAAGGCAATGGCTTCAGAAAGGTTAAACGAATTGCTCATGTTCGCTGTGTGAACAAGTATCTACATTTAGGAACAGAGTATAGGTTGCTCCCGTGCTCAGTGTGTAGCTCTTAGCACGTGCCTTTCCTGCACTGAAGACAAACTGCAGCTTAAAGTTACCAAGTTCATCATGGGAAGTTCAGGTAAAACTGGCAGGGCTGTCATCGAACATTTTGTTAAATTCCTGTCTTTTAGGGGGAAAGAGAAACATGATTTTCTTCAGTTTCTCATCTGTCCTTTGTGGTAAATCGCTTTGACCTCCCTTCCTGTAGGAGCATTATAAATTTCGCATTACGGGGCAGGTTCTGTGTCCAGTCTGTGTAGAAGACAGAAGTGAAGGTATAAGATTCCCTTTGCCCAGAAAGAGTGCCAATAGTGGGTTAACAAATACTGGGGACAATATGTAACCCTACTTACTATATGTGGCAAGGACAGAGAATGAAGAGAAGGGAGAGAAGAAAGGGAAAGCTTGTTAGTTAATCTCACCTGATGACTGACTGACTTACACAAAGATTTCTACGAAAAGGTGCAAGTGCCCATGTGTTTTCTAACTGAAGGTTTTGGGCAATGGGAAAGCTGGAAGGGCACAGCAACTCATGATGGCAAATCTCATCAGGTTTCAGTTAATGATGGCTGGGGGACAACGCCTCGAACTTTGATGACCCTCTGCAGCCTATAGAGCAAGAAGGGACAAAGACTGCTGATATTTCAGGAAGCCCACTAGAAGATAAATAATACTGGCAGAGTAAAAGGACATAGGTCCTTGGGTGCCAGAGGGATCCAGGCTGAGATGCACATCCAGACTGGACTCTGTGGCAGCTGGAGAAGCCAAGCTCTCCAAAGTGGTCATTGCAGGATGACAGTGCTTGAAGTAAGATGGGTGAATAAAGGAAACCCTTGGTGCTTTCAAAGTATTCTGTGTTCTGATGTTTGACTGCCAAGTTTTTAAAAGATTGTTTGCCCTATAGGTTAGATTTATTTTGTTAGTCGCTTCCAAAGAAGACATGTAGCGTAATCTACCTGTCCAGGTTAGTTATACACTTGGTGGAGGGAGACAGACTTCTCAGGAGGGTGACTGACCACTTACTATGGAAAACCTGCTTTAGGACAGGAATAATTCCTCTCCAAAAGAACAGAGTGAGAAGAGAATGAGCAAGAGCACGAAAATCTAAGATGCACTTAGAGAGACTTGAAAGTAGGTGGAGGAGGAGCTAATTTCAATTCTAGAGCTGTGAGTCATAGGCTATTGGGTACATTAGCAAGTAATTTCGTGCCAGAGGAGTGCATCAGTGTACAGAAACAACTAATGCCAAGGCTCCTGCTTTTACACTATAAACTCTCTCGGCATTTTACTTTGAACTAGGTTTAATCTGATCCTCTAGACCAAATCACCATATGAAGTGTGTATCTGAAGCTGTTTGAAGAATCAGTCACTGTTTTGGACCTTTCTGCCCCAGCTGGGGTTGGAGCATATTTGATGTGTATCCAAGACAGGGCTTTCAGTTTAGTTTCCTTTGAAAGAAATCTAGTTTGTATGGACTAAAACTGCTCTGTGAGCTGAGCGAGCTGGACTAAGTGGAGCTCATGGTAGAATTTGCTCCAAAACCATTGCTCCAAACCACAAAGCCCATGTAAACACTTAAAATGCTGAATGCTCTATTAGGCACGTTGTGTATATTCCAGAAGCTCTATTTCACTCAGCAATTTCAATTTTGTAATGCCCTCTTAAACTGAGGCAATACTGCTCCTCGCTTTTCACCATCCTGCTAAACTCCAGTATGATTTTTTATTGTGAAGGTATCACAGTAATATTTACCTGCATGAAGCGACCCTCCGAAGTTCCCAGATTAGCAATGGTAAGGTTCCCTTTGGTGAAGACAGATATCGAAGTTAACAGGACACTGTTGAACTGTCCCATGAACAAGTCAACCCTCTGCAAAGGAGTCGTAACTTCTAAGCGATATTCATCATCTTGTGCTCTGCAGAATGGAGCACTTCTTGAAAAAGCCTGTTAGGAAATGAAGTACAGATGAGTACTGTCTTTACGAGTACGAATAGATCTTTGTCAGAGTGAAGTCATTTAGCACAAATGCATTTGACCAAAAGTATTTTAAAATGTTTCAAACTTAATTGCTTCATCAGTTATGATGTTCTATGAGGAAGGCAATGACTTCTTAATGTTATGGGAATGTTTCTTTTAACTTTTTTTTATCCTTTCTGTTGGGAATAAGACACAGGGTCTTTATTTAACCAGATTATATGTGCATAAGCACACACATCAAGCTATCCTTTCTCGTAGTGACTTCCGTAATGCTGCTTCTCCAACGGTCTCAGAATTCTTCGACTGCAGAGCCTGCCCAGCGACCCACCTGCCTCTAAAACAGCGATTCCTAGAAAATGACTGTCTAAACACGTTGCATTTTTTTTAGCCCTTTTTTGCATTAAAATAACCATTTCCAGTATTCTTCTCTTTCTGTTCCCTTTTCAACACCTTTTTCAGTGATAAGGCAGAAAAGAGGGCAAAAAGATGGAGAAAAAGAAAAGGGAGATAAGCCAGGAAAACTATGTTTCTGATTGTATATTTAAATGAAACTATGTGGAAGCCAGCTTTTCGTAGTTACTCAGGTTACTGTATTGATCATCTATGGCTCCTGCACTATTTTGTCTGATCTCCATACGTCTTGAGTGTACTGTAACAGTTGCTGCATTTGCAGGATTTCCTCTTTCAATTTGGGAATAGAGATTACATGGTTTTAATTTTCACTGGAAAAATTCTTGAACGATACAGTTTAAGTTATCTCCAGAGAAGAATATAACCTGCTGTCCTGACAATTCAATAGTAATCTATTAACTGATAATTCCATTACTATTGATACTACATCATCTGTTTTGGTGAGAGCGTACAGATAATAACCAGGAACGCCTGAAGGATCTCTAACCAGTTTAAATTTGGAAGCAATCTAGCATGTTCCCACTGTGACGCACTTCATGAATAAACATGTAGGGAGATTATAAAGCATCTTATGGTGGTTCCCTCTGTTGAAATCAATAGAGAGCTTCATTTTTTCCTATTTTTTTATTGATTTGTTGTTGTTACAAACATGTTTTAATGTTTTTTTAAAAAGCTTTAATTAAACCTTTCAAAGACAGTGAGAGTCTTTCCACTAAATTCAATAGACCTGGACCATACCCCTAAAGACTAAGTAGGACTAAAATTTTATTTTCTTATTTTCTTGATTCAGATGGTTTTACTTCTACTACCTATAATCAAAATACTATGAGAAAGCAAGCAACGAATGCAAAATTTCTTGCCAGCTTAACTCCGGAGAATTCTGGAGAAAAAACAAGGCACTGAAAATGCTGTAAACAAAATAGTCAACCTAATAGCTCAGTCCCTTGCTGTTGAATTGTATCATTTCTGAACTGTGCACAGCAACAGCACTGTGGGGTGAAGTTTTCTATGATCCCTAGGAGTTGCAGTCAGCTGCGGTGCCAGGTTTTCTCCAGGTGCACTGTCAATTTACAGCATCATTAAGGTAAAAACCTGCATAAGACCACACAAGAGCAAGTGAAATCTCTGTGCACTGCCTAATGATACACAAAAACGGCTTCCAGATTAGATCTGATACAGCAGTGACTTAACAGTTTGGTTATCCACATGCTAAAGTGTCTGCTGTATTAGTTTTGGTATTAACTGTTAAGGTATGGTGTGTTTTGCTCAGCAGGAACTGAACTAATACTTTGCACTAGGCACGCTGAACATTCATTGAATACGCTTTAAATATTTTTGACTGATCAACAAGAGACAAATTTAGCTTTTCTTCACTTTGGCCACTAAAGAAGCTAAAATCTTTACTCTCTTTTGCACTCATATCCTATCCAGTCTAAAAGTATTTCTGAAATATCTGTGCAGATTACTCATACAGGGAGTATGAATAGTTCAAGTTGAGAAAGATGTACAGTTTTCTTGCTTTTTGCAATAAAGCAGATTTCTGAATTTACCCTCCCGCAATTTGGGATCTCTGCTCTTTGCTGTCACTCCTTTTTTTTTCCATAAGCAAACGACTTTGGGGAGAGGTGTGTCTGTGCTAAACTTAAAATGTACTTCCTCCTATGTGGTCATCTTAACACAATTTGAACATTCTGACATGCCTCATGAAACCCCGTTCAAGCTCTTTTTAACAAGTGGCTAGATTTTCCTGCTTGCCCCAACACCTTTCCTAGCTTCCCCGAAGTCAGTTCAGCCACAAAATCAGCTCAGCCTTCCTCAGAGATGTCGTAATTTTGGGTATCTGCCCAAGAACCTGCAGACTGTTCCACATATGGCTCCCTTGAAACCTGGCGCTTCATAGATTAACCATAATGTAAGGTTAGCTGTTTAAGAAATAGGAAGGCTTTGATCTTTGCGTAGAAATGCAGAGATTAAAAGGCTACTTAGAAAACTAAAGAAAGATTGATAACATGGAAAACTTCAGCAAAGAAGCTGCTTTAAATTAACTCTTTGAAGCCTGAATCTCTCCCTCCCTCCCTCTCTCTCAGTATACACATAAGTATCCGTTTGGCTGTCAACGTGGAAAAATAACTGATGTCAGATGATGCACTCTGCATATTATGCCAAGTTCCAGTGACAAATCACACAACTATTGAAACGGATGATTAGACAGCGCGTAAGTGCTTGGGTTGGGCTGTATTCCTTCTCTCGGAGGACGAGAGGTGCCAATTGCACGTGTGATTCATAGTGAGGGCTTTGTGAAGCTGGTGTAGGTGTGCTGCTGGAATGCAATGAGGTGTGGGCAAGCCCTGCCTTTCGGCTGTGTCCAGAAGGGTAGGAGATAACCAACGGTATCTTGTTTGTTCATAGGGGAAGTTGTGGTGTTTTGGAATTTTATCCTCGATTCGGTCCACAGAAGATGAACGTGCCAAAAATGTCTCTAGACATTGTTGAGCTGGGCTATCAGGAGCTGTTGTTGTTTGGCAGTTAACTGATGATTTATATATCATATCCAGTGAGCGTAAAAACAATATTTCAGACAGAGTTGCACATTTGAAGTGAAAAGTGCAATGCAGGGAGGAAATTTTAAAGCCACTAATGAAAAATCTCAAAAAAATACTTTGTTAGGCCAGTGTCAGAACCGATCAGAGTCTAGTCTCTTGTCTGAATAGCTAGACTCTGGGGAAAAAAAAATTTTAACCAAAGACTTTTTGAGAGCTTTTTTATTATTTGCAGTAACTGTAGTTTGGAGAAACACTCCTCCAGGCTTGTCCTTCTAGAGCTGGCCAAAACCTGTTCTTGTTAGTTAAGTGCAGTGCTCAATTAGAAAGTGATATTATGTGTAATGTCTTGATATTATGTTTAATGTCTTAATAAACTAGAAATTAATGACTTGATCACCGCGAAACATTAACACTATCTTGTGAGCGATTTGGAGGAAATATTTAAATTAAAATTTAATTTGACAAATTGGAGAAATGATCTGAAAGTAACTAGGTAAAATTTTCTCATGACGATTGTAAAATACTACAGTTATGAAGGAGAACTCAAGTGAAAGTAGGAATAAGCAGGAGTCTTTATTTCCTGTTAGTTTGTTTATATGACTTTTAACTTGTTGGTTGTCAGGAATCAAATTCCTAAGTATCAACTTTTGTTTTCTGCTATGGACCCTGAGAGTCTCCCTCAAGAGAAGTGAGCACCCACAAGTATCAACAACGTTTCTTCTTTGAGCATTTCTATGGCATAACAGGGAGCAGGGGGAAATGAGCTACTGCTAAATGATCTGGATCCTGATATCTGCAAATGGCAAAAATCCTTTTTCAAACAAACTGCTGTAGAGTGAATGAAAACATGATTCTACATAACTAATTGATTCCCAAGCCAACTAAAAACAGAGACGGTGCATGTCTTGCTCATCTCTTCTGTTGTAGAATAATGAAACTACAGTTTTCAGGAGTGTGTTCTACTGGAATCAAACAAATAATGGTGAAGAATTTATGTGAAAAGCAGACTCTGAACAGGCAGAGTAACTGTGAGAAACGCAAAAGAACCTTATCAGATTTTCCTCTCTAAATTTTCTTGTGTATTTTTAGCCAACACAGTTTTATTGTACTGTAATACACTTGAATTTTCTGGGTAGTTTGCAGTATTTTTCTTCAGGTGAGAAGTGCATTTGATTAGCACTTCTCTCCATGCGAAATACAAGAAGTGAAATTCTGGCCCAAATAACTCAGTGAGGCCAGAGTGTTGCCCGAAGAGGATGAGTGACTTGATCAGCATCACGCTGGAGGTCTCTTAGAAGGCTGGAATTAGAACCTGTACTGTCTGTTTCCCAGTCCCATGTAAATAAAAGCGATGGACATTATACATTTGGCCTATGTATCACTGTTATCTTTGAAAGGAATTACTCCTTAAATTGCATAAACCTCATAAATCTTCCCAGCTATCACATACTGGTATTTTCAATTTTGGACTCAGTTAGAGATGACTACTAAGATCCTTGTACTTATAGCTCTTTGACAAAATGAGCAGAGGAGAAAAATAACCAGGACAAACTTTCTGGCTTCTGGCACATTTACAGACTGTTCACTTCATGCCTTCTTCTGTCTGTTCCTTTGGCAAAGGGACTATCTTCTTTCTCCTTTCCCACGTGGTTTCATGCCGTAGCTGGTCAGAGTCAAAATGTAATGAAGGAAAAATATATAAATAGCTTTCTACTATGCTATCACTGAGGAATATTTTTTCTTCTGTAATTTGCAAGAGACAAACTTTGTGAAATGGACAAAATTTTAGCACTAGCAATTCTAAAAAGTCATAATCACACTTATTGTTCTCACTATACATAACTGTCATGGGGTGTCTGAATTCTTTACGGTTATGAGCACATTCAATGATGATGCATGGAAAAAATATGGACACATTTATTTCTTGGAAGTAATTGACCAGAAAAGAATCTCTTGTGAACAAACTCCAGCGTTGTACAACAGGCAGAGGAGAAGCCAGCCAGAATTGAGGAACATGAGAAACAGAAATTCTTTGGATGTAGCATGTTGGCTTTTGCCAACACGATGAACTGCAAGCCCACAGCGAGACTCCTCACCCACTGGGTCAGCGCGACTGCAGTGTGACTTCCCAAAACTCACTGCCGCATTTCCAAGAGAAGCAATTGTGGGAAACCAAACACGGATGACTGTATATCAGTACTAGGCATAGGTACTGTTCAACAGCAGGCCAAATGCACATCAATAGGGTTCCTTATCGGCACAAGGATTGTGTTTCGTTCATATCCTCCCATTTCACTTCCTTTATCAAATATTATCAATTAAGAGATTAGGCCCTTCGTATTGAACTATTGCACGTATTTGCATTGATAGGGGCAGTAAGTCCTCAGAAAGACATATCCCAAATGAATGTCGCTATTATTTGCCATAGAGGATACACAGAAGCTAGACTAGAGCAGTCTGCTGGGAATGCACAGTGCGTACCCCACCTGCTGCTCTCACAGCACAGAAAGACAGCTAAGTTCCCTGTTAATGTGGCTCTGATAGGTGCTAGGTATGCTGAATTTATCTTTCTTCTTCAAGATCTGTTTCGTCAACCAACTAACTCATTCTTCCCAAGAACTCCATGTTCGTGGGAAGTGGAACAGAAGTCACATCATACGAAAAAAGTATTTGAAAACACAGTACTCAAAATACTACGTGCTTTGTAAAACAGATTTCTGCAAAGCAGCACCAGACACCATTACCAAGCACTTATTTTAATCCTAAAGAAGGGGGGGAAAAGAATAATAAATGGAACAGCTCAATTTTGCCAGTGGACAGAAATTTATGTGCTAAACAATTCCCACAGAAGAAGATCCACTGTGCTTCTGGTTTCTCCTTGACCAGTGAAAGACACCTTGAGGGTGTAGGTGCTGTGAACTCAGTCCAGCGTTCATGGAGAAGTGAACATGCCTGGGGCAGGTGACTCGTTCTCCTGTTTCTAAGAACTTCTGCTGAGGCACTGAAGCTTTGCTCTAAAAGGTAAAAGAGTTTTTTCCTCTTTTTGTTTTAAACAAAGAATTGTTTCCCTCTTCTTCCTTCCTCCTCTTGCCAATATTCCTCATGTATTTGAAAGCAAGCCAAAGATTTTTTTAATAAAATACAGGGGAAGTATGTTCCGTTTCTGAGAATAAATTTTTCAAATCTCAACTGCAAAGTAGGAGACTTGAAGAAAAAGAAAGGAACTGGAAACAGTCCTTTAAGATGGAAACAATCAAGCAATCCTAACTATGCAGTGGCCACTACTATGCGTTGCTACTGCCTGGAGATGCTCTCGGTTACACAGGAAACCAACCCTTTAAAATACTACTTGTTGCAAAATAAGGAACAATTTAGAAGGAATTTCTGAAGGATTAATTACCTTTAAGCTACACTTTCAACTTCAAGGACTTGATCTAGAACTCACTGAAGTAAACTGATAGATTAAGCATTTTTTTCTGCCCCTAGAGAAAGAGACATTTTTAAAAGAACTCCACTGATGTAAAATTTTACATAGAGTCACCCCACTAACTCTTAATACTTGTTGTTTTGATCTACATCACTGCTAAAACGAGAGGGGGGAAGTTACTGTACTGATGCTCCACTTAAGGTAATAGGTAAAAAGACATCCATGTTAAATGTAATTAGTTAATACAAATTAAGATGATTACATGTTCTATTGTCAAGATCATTCAAAGAGTTATTTGCTTTTGTCATTGAACAGTGCTGCATTAGTTCTCTTAATCTGGTTAGTGCATTAGCACTAAGTAAATCCTATTGATTCAGCAGATAAAATGGACCTAAGTAATCTTTGTATTTTGCTGATTTCCCTTATATTAATTTAACATTTAACGCAGTATACAGATTATCAAAGGAGAGGTGTTGACTAATTACACATTTTGAAGAAGTAAAATAATGCATTGGAGATGTGTTGATAAAAGCAGTTTTGCTGTACATTTGTAGTGCACCTCAGGCGCGTTTTTCATAGAAGTCCTTATTTATATGGAAGCTGTGACACAAATAGAAAAGCTGTAAATTCCAAGTAGACCAGTTATCCTAAGATAAAGCTGAGTGTGGAGACTCTTATTCCAAGATAACATTGCACAATAACTGCATGTCTAGCCAAAACAATGGTGCAAGAGATGTGTGGGACAGAAAGAAGTCCAGAAAGTAGGAGAAAATCATGCGATTTGTCCTAATTTCCACAGTCTGTGTATAAAAGCAGGGTAACATCTGCCTTAAGAAAATGAAGCTCTCATTATCACTTCCCCCAAGATCATTCCTCCTCTAACATTTCATTGTTTTCACCCACTCCATAGACAGTGCAAGTAATACTTCTTTGTGACCTACACTTGCTTTCTGAACCATTTATGCCACGAATCTTCTTCCTCAGCAATATTTTTTTTTAATTTACTGTCAGATTTGGCTCTGGTTTTACTTGTATGTTTGGAAATGAGGAGTAATTCCACTCTGACGCAAAAGCTGTCTGAGATCAGAAACCCAGATGCCACCTAGAAAGTTTGAGTAACACAACACTCTCCTGGATAATAATTACCTACTGTTGCTTCAGTGAGCAATAATGATGGCAATATGTGGTCCTGAGTCAGATCGAGTAGAGTAAGTAGAGAAACTGCTGAGGTAAGGTTGGTGCTGAGTGAGCTGAAAGGCAGATTCTGCTTTGTCAGGATTTATGTGTGTCTCTATCATTTGGCAGCAGAACCTGAGGAAAATTCATTGCTTACTTAGATGTCTCAACTACCTACCAAAGCCAGGCGGGACGAATCCAGGACTTAGATCTGCATGGAGTGCACTGCACAATCAGCTTCTCTTTCCCTGGAACATGGAATTGTTTACAAAGAAATCCAAGCAGCTCTTTCAGGAGGGGCCGACACAGTCCCACTGCAGAATAGCCATCAGCAGACTGGACAGGAACTTAATCTGGGGCAAAGGAGCCTTAGAGTTTGGTCTGAACCCAGGAAAAGAGGCTTAGATCTGAATATTACACATCTCTAGTGAGTGTCCTTAATGCTGCATACCTGCTGGTCTACATTTTAGACGTCACTTCTTGTGGGATTGTAAAGATTTTTGCAAAGTTTTCAGATTTGCAAAGTTACATAGGATAAGAAAATTAGTCTGTGTCCAGTTCTAGTCTTTAGTGTTATTTAAGGGCCTTCTGAAACTCTGAGACATAAAAAATCCGATGACCAGAGAATCTAGACATCCATGTTAAAAAAACCCAAAAAACTTTCTGCCTGAAATTATTTCTGTGCAGTTCCAGAGAAAAGCAGCAGAGTGACTCTTCCACATTAATAACCGATAGGGAACCCTGCCTTCAGTGGAAGAATTTGATTAAAAAGTCTGGAAATGGAACATTATTAGTAAGTCTGGCTGATAAAGCAGTGCCCTTTACAGAAAATGGTAGTTTAACGGATACCACTTTTTCACAGAGAAATCCAGCTTTCATCGAGAAGATGATAAAACACCAAGCAGCAGCACTGGAAGGCAGAGAGAGACAGGCCTCTAACAGGAGATCAGGAGAAGGAAACTCTGCAGTTTTTGCAGCACTTGGGGACTAACAAGTCAGCCCCCAGACCCCACAGCTCCTGGGGCTCGGGAGAGTCTGCAAAGATATCTACCATTCGGGGTGGTGCAGTACTTTCCAAAGACACTCCCTGACCTGCCTTTTTCCCTGCCTTGCCTTTTTCTTGGGAACTCCCAAGCGTCCACGTGGCCAGTCCCAGGGACAGAACAGTCCTTACCTCTATAGTTACACCTCTGCTGAATGTGGCCCAGCCTGAGATAACCATACCCATACCCATACCTATGCTCATACCATACCTCCTACACGCTCATACCCTGGAAACAATCAAGCAATCCTAACTATGCAGTGGCCACTACTATGTGTCTGTACCTGTACTCATACTCATACCCATGCCCATGCCCATGCCCATGCCCATACCTGTGCCCATGCCCATCTCATGTGCAGCTTAACTGGTGTTCAGACTCTTTCTGCAATCCCTTAGGCCATACTACTTGGCCCAGTCAGATCTTGTGTGGCCAGGCAGGAAGATGGCCATGTACCTAATGGTGGGGGGCAGCGGGGTGGTGAGCACACCCTGCCTGGCACTGTATCATACAGGGCACAACAGGGACCAGGGACCATCGGCGCACCACCTAGGCTTTCAGCAGACAGGCAGTGAGTGCAGAACAGGAATGTGGATGCAGCCTGTGACCTCACGACTATGGTTTAGGGCTGTTTTAAAGGGTGTCGGTGCACATTGCCCATCACTCAGTGTCTTTGTTTATTGTTCTGAGATGTCACAACCCATAGAGAAGCTCGCACAAAATCTGTATGGATAGGAGCAGGTTTTGTGCCAGGCAGAGTGCTGTATGCCATTTAATATAGCATTTCCAGAGGAATAAATGACTGAACCAATCTGACGGGTTCTGGTGCCTGACTTTTAGGGAAAACATTCAGGCACATTCTACTTGCAATATAAAAAACATTTCCTCCATGCTGTGAGATTATCTAAATAAGCCACATCAACCCTTCCTAATCAGAGAGATGTGGTGTTATTTTTAAACCTGCCAAAAAAATTTAAGCCAAATGGTGTGGGATATTACGGTTACAGGGCCTCAAAAGGGTTATTTGTCTCTGTTTATTTTATTAAATATTCCTAGACATACCCTTAGGATGACAGATCAATAAGTGCCTTTGCGGTTTCCTGATAGAAGGCAGCAATTATTTTCTTCCATTACAATATAAGCATAACCCAATTGTACTCATCTATCATGTGTGTAACGGTAATAAAGAAGCATCACCATGTGTTTATTTTACTGTTACTTTATCTTTTGTTTTGGTGATCTTCTGTTTTCATTTCACATTCTTCCAACTGTCTGTGCCTTTCATTTGATGGGAGTAGTAACCAGCTTGTCTTGCTTTGGGACACTTGTTTGGAACATGGCAGCAAAAGCCTGTCTGTGGTTCCTCTTTTCCTGTAAGGTGAACAGAGTACTTTAGGTTTTCACCTGAACTTAGCTGTAGGAGAAACAAAACCACAGGAACTTTAGAGACCTGCATTTGGGTTTCGCTTTTAAAGGTGGTTTTCCATGGAAGTCAATAGTGATTGAAGTTGGGTATCAGAGGAGAGTTGAGCTCACACTTACCTAGCACATAAGAGGCACAGAAAGGCTAAACAAAGCCCATAGCATCATGTTCTAACAAATGACAATTGAAATGTATAGTTGAGAATGTCAAGGCTAAACTCAACCCATGTTCCTCACTTGGAGAATCACATTTAATCCATGATAGAGGTGCACACCACTGGACCATGTCTGCAAATGAAGTAAGCAGCATTTGTCTCCTCATCTAAGTACTCCTCTGCTTTGAGGAGTACCACACCAGGGCTGACAGTGACTAACTGTGACCAAATAAACTCTGCTAACAGCCTACATCCAGTTTTCTCTTCGTTGTGGGTGAGGAGATTCCGGAACAGTGATTCAAAACCCTCCACAGAAGCTACCTCTCAGATATCTTTGTCCTGACTTGGGCAATAAAACGTCTTTACTATGACTCAAATTTTTTCTTTTAATTCAAAGCCAGTTCTGTTTCCTCCTTGCTGTCATTAAAGTGACAGCCAGCTCTTCGTGGAAGGAAATTATTAGGAAGTGCTAACTGGTCACAGCTCTGCTGAGTTACATCTGACATCAATCAGATGTGCCATCAAATTCACTTTACCTAACCCTGACTTCAGTGAGTCCAGGCTTTGGCTTACTATGTATTTCACTTAAACGCAACTGCAAATGTTTTATTTTCATTTTAAAAAGTTTTCCATGAGCACTGGAATATGTGAAGCACAGTTGTGTCTGGATTTATATCTTGTGGTTGGTCGACTTTGCTGTCCAACCAAGCTCTGACGGGGACGTTTCCCATGCGTAAGCAATACCTGCTTCGGTCCCTGTGAGTCCTTCTGATGTTTATAAAGGGGCTCCTTACACTTCATCGGTTTCCACAGCCTGAGTGTATATCGCATCTGTCTCTGGATTCACAGTTGGATTCACATCTTTAAGATTTCTCATTGTTGAGGTTGTCAAGACAACTAACAGAAAGACACGCATACAATAGCATGACCACATAGACTTAATTCCTTTAGGAAACAAGGCTGAAAACGAACAAATTTTGTCAACTACATTAAGATGAGTTGAAGATTTTTTAAATGCTTAAAATCTGAGAAGAACGTGTTGAGGAAGTGTTTTGGATGTTTTATTCTGGTTTATTTTGGTCTAATTCTACCTTTAGTAGCCTCAGACTAAAAAGTCGTGAGGGACAGCCACTTAAAAAGATGGACTACCCAAAGTCCAACAAAATTATGTACAATTGTCTTGTGGGACTTTTTTTGATAACATGAAATGGCCTTCATCAATCAGACTCCAACTGTAAATTATCAGATAGCGCTCCCTTGCAAAGATTGCTAAAGGCTCATTTTTCCTTTTAATGTTGAAGTTAGTGGTATACCATATTCACTGCTGTACTGTTTTCACCATCCTATGACTTAATCTCACAGTGGTCAGTGCCTTTCACTCGCATCAGTGGTCTGTGGTTTCATTCTTTCAACATCAAAGAGAAAGATCATCTTGGCTACATCACAAAAAGCAAGTTTTGAATTTTGCCAAAATAAACTGTGACAAACTCTCACTGTTTAGAAAAGCTTTCTTTTAAGTTGAAGGTGACTTACAAAGGGGAAAAAATGAGTTATGCCCTCATGTATGTTTTTATAATGTACAAAAAAGGGCCTAAGAAGAATTGAGGGGTTTGGGATTCTTTTTTTTTTATTCTATCTCTAGCAAAATCAAGAATGGCCAGAGTTGACATTCCTGACACAAGAATAAGTGTAAGATACAATGCGCTTTCCTTCTGCCTGCTCCTTCCCTTCCTCCAGCTTCCAACCTTGCAGGTCTATTTTATAAACCTGAGAAAAACAAGTGTATAAAGGATGCCTGGCAAATACTTGCCAATCTTTTTGGCCTGTCAAAACCTGAAAAAACTCATGGGACCCTTTTCATTGGAGCCTTAGCGATTCCCCTGGAATAAAGTAAGGAAATGGAATGGCAAAGCTTGACAGTCTTGATATTTCAGTGTTAAGCAAACAATCGGGACAGGAATTTCTGACTGCCTTTATGCCATTTAAAGGAACCAGAAGAAATCACAGAAACATTTTTCCCTTTATCAATTTAATGTAGCAGAAATCAGAGTTCTGATGACATTTCTTGAAAATGGGCAACTATAATAAACCGTCTGCAGTATAAAACATTCAGTTCTGATATGCAAAGCAGCAGCAGACTCTGGAAAAGCTTTTGAAACAGGAAAGTACTTCCCAGCATGTGAAAAGTGGCAAATTATTCTGTCAATATTTTAATGGTATACTTTGCTATGAAAAGATCACCTTATGAAACAGGTGTATAGGCTAGAACAGAATGAGATAAGTTAAAGGCCACGAGCTTTAAAGACAGTCACTTACAAATAAAATGCCCCAGGAATAAGGAAAAAAAGTACTTTCAGAGAAGAACAATGTTCATTGTTAAAAACGAACTGAAAAATGAAAAAAAAAAAAGGCTATTAAGACCTGAAATGAAAAATTAGGACAGCAATAACACAGTGAAGAAAGGTAAGTTACTGTGCTGAATGTTTGCTGACTTCCTTTTGGTTCCTGAAAATTGCCTTTCCTCCCCCCCCAAAAAGGAATAAAACACTACGTCTGTTGTGGTTGCTGTATCGGCATCCGCTGGCAATGCCTACATCTGCGTAGAACACCTGGAGCCTGCGATAAGCAGCTGTCCCCCGAATGCCGAGGCTGTTGTGATGATGCTCAGACTGGGTTGGAACCCTTCTCTGAGCACATTCACGCTACTCAGGAGAAGCCACAGCAGCTCTGTAATGGATGCTTCTACCCAGACCCTCCCGTCCCACCACTGGCAGTGAAGAGCAGTCCTCCTCTTCCACGCAAGAAGCTCCCACCTCCAACCGAGGTATATGCCACCGTCCCATCCTGGCGCCCTGTGCCGGGCAGCTGGGCTGAGGAGGACTCTGGTGGTAGAAGGGTGATGAAGGCCTGTGGTTCCCACTCTGACCAGGAGCCATCCCAACAACAGGGCATGATAGATCCCATCCAGCCCCAAATGCAGGTTGAGCCGTTGCTCCCTCCTGACACAGGTCTCATCCTGGCTTGCGAGGCCGAGCAGAACCCCATCATAACGGCTCTGGCCCTGCCCTCTGGTAGAGGACAGTGNCACCAGGAGCCATCCCAACAACGGGGCATGATAGATCCCATCCAGCCCCAAAAGCAGGTTGAGCTGTTGCTCCGTCCTGACACAGGTCTCATCCTGGCTTGTGAGGCCGAGTAGAACCCCATCATAACGGCTCTGGCCCTGCCCTCTGGTAGAGGACAGTGTGCCACCTCTGAGCTCCAGTTTTCTTGTATTTGAGAAAAGAAAGCTCCCCAGGGAGGACATTTAAGGCCCTGCTGCATAAGCAGGTACAATTCAAAGCTCTGAAGTTTTATGTTTCAAAATAAATGTTAGAAGTACCCGATTCTCAGATTCCATATTTCCTCTACAAGAGCTGACACCAGCACAGACACTGGCCAGAAGGGAAGAAATAAATTCCATCCTTCCTTCACTCACAATGTTTCAGATGGCAGGAAAGCAGCAACCACCTGAACCCATGCTGTACAGAGACGCAACCTTCCCATCCGAGACTGCCGGCATCCTCATTCAGATACACTTTTTATAGACACTTCTTTCATTAACAAAAGTGGTTTCAGCGGGACTGTTTATGTATCGAGCATGAGTAATTCTATTACAATCTGGCTCTTCATGGCATGTTCCAAACCAGCTCTTTCATTTTTTTCTAAAGACGGTAGTGATTCAGCATTAACACAGTTTAAATTATGAGTGATATTTTCAGGGACTCCTCAGGACACATGGATACGAATGTTAATGAATGCTTTTTTGAGATATTGAAAGAAATAACTGCCTAAATGTTCCATTTATCTGTCACAATCTCTCAAGAACACAGAAAAATACTTACAAATAAACTAAAAAAAAAAAATTTTTTTTCCCCAGTTCCACTAATACTTTCTTAGCACCATAAGGACCTCAGTGATTTTCATAGTCAATTTACAGGAACTAATCCTTACAGAGATGAATCATCAGCAATGCTACAGAATCTGAAATGACCAGGGACTTACATTTTGTAACTGAAACTGAGGGGACAGCTACTTGGCAATGGAGTAGGCAAAGAGAGAACAAGAGTCCCAAAATGTAACAAATTAATTGTCACTTACCCTGTTCAAGCAGTATTTGCTCTCTTTCCCGTAGAAGTGCTGGAGACATTTCATGTTCCGCCTGTCGACAATCTTGTTGAAGAACTCGTTGATGGTTCGCACGGAGACGGCGCAGACAGCAGATCTGTTGGTTGGTTCAGAAGAGTCTGGTTTGCTTTGTGCAAAAACGCCGTAGAGAATATCATCGTTCAACCCAAGGCCCATTTCGTGGGCTAGAGCTGCACCTGGCTTGCTTATGTAGGCAGCTTGCAAAATGTTGAACACCTCCTTTCGGATGGACCTCTTCCTCCGCTTTTCGGTAAAAATACACTCAAGAGGCATTTCCATGTAAGAATGCATCTCTGAGTCTAAAGTGCAGAAGCGTATAATTCTAGTGTGAAAAGCCTGGGAGTCGAGAGATTCTCTCTGGACAGTCAGAAAATAGACAAAGTGATCATTTTCAAAGGCATGGACATACCTAATGGGATACGAGTCGCGGAATTGAGGGAGGATATCTATGTAAGACTGATCTGTGAGAAATTCAAAACCATCCTGGGTTTCTTTTAACCTTCTAACCGATATTGAATGCAGCACATGAGGAGGCTGAAATGTAGATGTCACAGTATTTCCAACAAAGAAGTTGACAAACCTGTCCTTTTCAGTCACCAAAACTTTGGTTCCTAAAGTGCTTACAACACAGTCAGGACAATTATCTGCTTCTCCATCCACCCGAGGTGAATACATGCAGTGCACCTCGCTTTCGATGTCAGCAGCGTTGTCAGGGTGAATGATGTGACGGTGGCAGATGCCTCCGGACACACTACCACAGCTGATGAGCTGATCATCATAATAAGTTTCTAAGAGCAGTGCCATGTTGACATTATCCTTCCACATGCTGTTAGACAAATTGGCTTTATCTTTGCAGTCGTCGCATGGCACGCAGTCAGGGTTCTCCAAAACGGGCCCAGTCTTGTACACAGAAATGTTCTGGAGAGTTTCATTTAGTACGTAAATCTTGTTGACTGCTCCAATATAAACATGATGCTTGTATAAAACTACATTCTGAATCGGTGTTTCTGCAACGAAGTTAGGAAGATCATATTTTACGCTCAAATTCATCTCTGATTTTTTAGCTGCTTCTTTGCATTGTCCGTGGCTCCTCTGCAGCAAGGCTAACAGGAATACAATAAACCCAGAAGGATATGCAGTAAAAGGCTTCATTGTCAGAGACTTAATCTGTCAAAATATATTTAAAGGAAAGAGTGGTTATATTTCATACACTAAAACATCAGTTAGTCAACAGAAATCTGTTTCTAGGCTGCATGTATTAGCTGAACTACTTCAGTTTAAGAAGTGTTGTAATCTTGCTTAGCATCATTAATAATGTTGTGCTAGGAACTGCTGCGATTACTGTTTCTTCGTGGGTACCCATTTCACCGCTTTCAGAACAATTCACAGAAGGATTTTCTTACAATGAATTTTGCAAGACCCCTTGGTGTGCTGTACAGAAGAGAGATGACTATTTCCACACCAGCATTAAACCAGCTGACTGATACGGTTTAGAACAAGGTGGTGCACAGGTAGCTAACAGCAAATCTGCTCAGGACACTCAGGACACAACTGCACACAAAGCTGTTGCAGCACTTCTGTGCGTGGATATAAGACATTTGGCAAGTTCTTCAAGGGGTTCTTATCACAAAACGAGAAAAGGAAATACATGAAATAATGTGAAGACTTGAGCCGGAAGTGGGCTTCTATTTTATTCCTTTGACATTTTTTATTAACCAAGGAAGAGACTTTTCTCCACCAGACCAAAGGAAGATACCCCCCCCTCTTTCTCCCTCCAGCTCCCCAAATCACTGTCTTTTACAAGGGCCTGGTTTGGAAAAAAGAACGCTTTTTTCAGCCAGCTCTACTTCTTGGAATAGTCATTCTCCCTAGTGATGACAAGGTTTTGTAATATATTGTTAGAATATTTTATGCATCATGTGGTGCCTGGCATGTGCAAGTTTTATTTTAGGCCCTGTACCACAGCAGTAAGTCACTCTGGTGAACTTTTACAAGATACAGGCATATCACTGTATTGTAAACAAAGGGGTATCAAGTGACCTACAGCCATTAACTGATGAAATCAAAAAACCTAGCACTTTTCTTTTTTTTTTTTTTTTACTTCTCCACACAATTGTTTGATGTGGCTTGAAAAACCAAAGGCGGATGACTAGTGTGATATTTCACCCCCTCGGAAGATCAATTAAATGAACTGTGGTTATGAGCGTTTCGGTGCAGTGTCCATGCTACGCCCTGTCACACCAGACATTTTCTGTTAATGTCATGACACAGTTGTTAAGCCAAATTTAGCTTCTTCATGGAGAAAACAACTATGCGTTCTAACAGCAACACGATAACATAGTTTGGGAAAATACTTATAGTGTGGCTTTAATTAAGCAATTATTGCTAATAGAGAAACGCTTAGGACCACTGAAAGCATTTAAAATAGACAACCTTGAAAATTACAAACTAGTAACAGGAGTCTGTACCAACTTTTTATTTCATTAAGACTTTAAGCCAAATGAAGAGATGACTATAGAGCAAAGCTGTTTCAGCTGTGTAGAAATTCAGTGTTTTCACTAAATTGGTAAAAACAATCCATCAATAATCTCCTGCATTCCTCGTGACATCTTATTTCAGCATCCACTGAACTCTTTCTGCGGCTTACCTCATTAATTACACAAAATAATAGGTTTTGAAACAAGGAACTTTCCTCTCCGTTATCTGATAAGAATCGTGATCAAGAGCTGGGGATAAAAATCAGAAACAGAGGCTATTTGCAAGTATTAGCTGGTAAAAACAAGTCACGCTTCTGGTGCTGAGAAATGAAGATTATTCCTTCAAATCAACAACATTTTCTGGTATTAATTAGTGATAACAGAATCCTGGAAACAAACCAAACATGGACTTAAGTATAAAAGAAAAAGAAAAGAAAAAAGAGCAGGGATATTGCTATAATTAGAAAATAGCCCCCGTACACAGAGTGCTGACTTCTATATTGTATAGGGCAGGAAACAGTCGTCTTCTCATCCTCTGAAACTTCTTGCTATTACAGAATTTTTCCTGCTCTGTGCTGGGATGAAACCAAGAGCTTTCAAAGTTTTGTGAAACACCCAGAAGTCACACCCGATCCAAGAACAACTGTGTCCACGTCTGCCTCGCCAGCGCCGAACGAAGGTCCCGGCAATGGGAGGAATGGGAGCCTGGTCTGACTGCCTGCCTCCCTCCTCTCAGCCAGCTCTTCCACCCAAGAAACAGCTAAAAGCGATGCATTCCTGCAGATTCACTTCTGACGAGCCAACATGTCCTGACAAATACGAGATTAAGCAGAAAATTCCAAAAGCGCTCTATTTCTGACACAACGCGGAGGCAGGTATAGTGTTTACTGCAATGAGTTTAAACCCACATAACAGAGGTGGCGGTGCGGTGGAGAGAGAAAACTATAGGTGGGACAATAGATAAGGCTGAGGCGACTGACCACCAATATGGGAAGAAAGACGCAAGGTTACCTACTTTGCTGCAGTACATTCTGTGCTACGCTCCTGTTTTAATATGTTCCCAAATAGATCTCCCACCCAGTATGCCCCTCAGACTTCAGTTTACAATCCTCCCCGTTATTCCAGTGTCTGAAAAGAGGTTCCCTAGCTGTTCAACAGTAAATACCAGTGTGCACTGCAGAGGGATTTAGTAGAGCCATAAATACTGTCTGACTTACTCTTTCCCTCAAACCACATCTTGGGATATGAGGCCAATATCTTGCGACTCTGGATAGGCTACTCTGCCTACACACAGTTGGTGAAACAGCACTGGTTTGAATCTGTGCTTTGGAAACTGAAAACTCCTCCTTAGACTCCTTTAGCTAATGAGATCCGAAGCAAAGGGCTAAACAGCAAGAGCAAGGGCGGGACTCGGTGTAATGCAAAGGATGCCAGGAATAATAGGTACTGTATTTCACCACTACAGGAAGGAAAATATGAGCAATAAATGAAAATCAAGTCATCTTTGCTCTCGTATCTGAGCTCCACTATTGTGTCTTCCTTTGTGTGCTACTGAGGTGTTTCAAGCACCCACCCAGGCAGAAATCTGCCGATTCCCACCTATGGGAAGCTCAGGCTCAGATTTATGGGCAGCTCTAGGGAAGACGGTTCCCCACAATGCATGCCTCCAGCACACTGCCTATCTTTCCTCAAGGTGCCCGAAATCAGAAGACACGTGCTGTACTGTGAGACATTTATAGCTTAGGAAGGACATAGGAGTTATGTGAAGAGTACAGTGTGCAACTCCTTTTTTTAGGCATTTGTTTTTTCACAGCCCTCACATCACATACACTCCACTGTTCCCCAGCGAGACTCCTGTGATGTTTGGTGCCTCTTTTAAACTGTATTTGGCCCAGGGTCTTTCTCTATTCCACTGCTGCAGCCCGCAGCACAGAGTTGCTTTTTTGTAACCTCCAGACCAGGTCATTGCGGATGCACTTCACTTGAACACATCCTGAACAAGGAAAAATTTGGAGAACTAAAAATTCAGTCCCAACTCTCTTAAAAGGTCCAATAGTCCCAGTTCTTAGCACATACTCAAATGCAATTTCAGTTGAACTTAAGCACTTAAAGAGTTTTGTTGAATTAGAACCAAAATATTCAGGCTATAGATACACTTTTTGAATACAGGTTGAAGAACTAGCTCCCGCCTGTCAGTTGCAAAAGGAAAACAAGTAATCCCCTTGTTTCTCTACTTGGTTTGAATGATGGATGCTGTTCATTGTTTGGTGACCTTCCTGTGACTTGTGTGTCAGTGTGTCTTTCATGTGTCTAAAGAAGACTTGTAAGCTTTGGCCTGTGATAACTATCAGCAAGCAATAGCTATAGATGGATTATTTCTTTTGTAAGAGATATTTTCAAAGCCCGTGTCATGATGTGCTCTTTTTTCCATCCCTCAGCAGACACTAGCTTGTATAACTGATGAGAAAATGGATTTTGGTCAACCCTTGCAAGTGGCTAGTAATGATGTGTCATATTAGTGTGCCTGGCAACCTCAAGTGCTACGGCTGATGCTTCCTACCAGGCTTGGTCTTGAGTGTTCGTGTACCATTAACAACTTCCCAATGGCAATCTTTTTCCTACAAGTTTCATTCTCCCTAATTATAGCCCGGGTGATAATCTGTAAACACTGAACATCACGTCTCGTCTTCACACTGTTTGTCACCTCACTGACAAGTCAGGCCTGGCCTTATTGTGGAATAATGTTCAAGCTGTCATATGCAAGGAAGCCAGAAAAGACTCACACTTGCTTTCCTAGCCCTCATTTCAACAACTCGGGTCCCATTTAACTCCGATCACAAAGCGCTCCATGGATCTGCACAAGCTAACACAACACACTGACATGAAGGCAAGTGTTTTGTAGATTGGTTGGGGCAGCTCGTTTTTCCTTGATTTATTATAGAAAAGGAAATGACAGAGTCCTGCATATCCCACATAGAGCGTGATTGCACAAGGACACATTTAGTCCTCAGGTCATTTCAGGTTAGGTAACAACAGAGCCATGTTAATTCATATTTCACAGACTCTATTGTTAGCGAATGGTAGCCTTTTCCTTTCTCTAAGGAAATATTTGATAGTATGGTTTTGTTTTTTTTCCAGTGGGATAGTACCTCTTGTTACTATGGGCTCTGAGAGACTTGTGGTGGCAAATTTATATAGGATAACCCCAGTGATTCCTGCTCTGGGGAGTTCAGTTGGCTTTATTATCCTGGGCCAAAATGCCAGTTCAGGACCTGATTCCCTGTGGATCAGATGCCCTGCCATGGAGACAGCAGCATCATTTAACAGGACAGGGCAACGGAGAGAAGGAGATGATAACAGCTCCATCCATCCAACTTTAAACTGNGGTGGCAAATTTATACAGGATAACCCCAGTGATTCCTGCTCTGGGGAGTTCAGTTGGCTTTATTATCCTGGGCCAAAATGCCAGTTCAGGACCTGATTCCCTGTGGATCAGATGCCCTGCCATGGAGACAGCAGCATCATTTAACAGGACAGGGCAACGGAGAGAAGGAGATGATAACAGCTCCATCCATCCAACTTTAAACTGTTGTTGCAAATCTGTCACAGCACTGGCACCAGCTTCAACAGACTAAGCTCACAGCGGACGTGTCTTCGTCAAACTTTTCAATTAACTGATTGCATCTGTAGACAAGATTGGTTCTATGTAAAACACTTATTGAGGCTAACCTATTTTCTATATGCACAGATTAAAACTGTTTTAAAGACAGAATTGCTAATGTGAATTAGCTACTTTGAGATAAAATAACAGAGAAAACAAGGAAATTTGAGAGAGTAAGTCAGCAACAAACATACAAATGATCCCTGAATTGAATTCAAATTGCTAATTTGAGTTAAAATCCATGTTCCCTTGCCTTCAGCACTATTTTAACTCTGCTTTGGGTTACTCATCCTGACTAGGATGGGAACACAATTTTCCTGCAGCGTGATACGTACACTAACATGATGCACAGAGTCACAGGACTTAGTGATTTAGGTCATAAATTCATTCATAACAGAGCTGGGAGGTTTCTATGGTACCCCAAGAGGTGCACATGCATGCAGACGGCTGATGGTGAGGAACTGGTGGGGAAGGCACAGCCTAGGCAATTGCTGGAGGATCTACCATTAACTAAATCCTCTACATATCCAGCGCAGTCGTGTGTGTCATAAGAAAGTGCTTTCATTAGCATGTTCAAACAATCTGTAAGCCTTGTCTTACAATATTTAAATACAAAAAAAGAATCTAAATTCTCCTTGCATAAAATATACTCGTTAATATACTTGGTCTATTACTGGGTCCAATATACCATTGTAAGTCACAGCAGCTATCAATAGAAGCATTTTCATTGTCTGCCAGGTTTATTTTTAACAGGCATTAAAATACAAGAACATTAATCTATCCTTTGCAGTGGAGAAAATGTTCTCCTTATACTCATTTAGCATTATTTTTTGTAGGTGTCCTGCAGTGCAATAAAGTGTAGAATGTTTCCTTTGAAACTTGCCTCAGATCGTAACATCCTAAAGCCAACTCAAGTCTTCAGTCTGTGGCACCACTGCATTTATTTAATATTATTTTGTTGTGATGGTCTACAACAGCGCTACAGATTCTTTTGTAACGAACCTCAGCAAACACTCACTGATATATTACGAATGAGCAGAGCAGATCAAGAGCTATACATTGCTCAAGAAGACTAATTTAAAAGGTGGTATACAGCATTTGTTGGGATTCAGTGAAATTTCTCATGTGAGGAAGTGGTACTCATTTTAAGGGCTGAGGAATCAATTCCACAAAGAACAGGAACTAGAAAAGGAGTTCAAAATACATAAAGAATAACTGAAAAACAGTGAGGAAATACCCACAATACAGCAGGTCCTTCGTTGTTTATTCATGCTTATATTTCCAGGTGGATTTGGCTCTTCAAATACAGAAGGACAGCTTTCCACATCTGGATGTGTAAGGATGGGAGGATTTTTAAAAAATGATGATATTGTTTGACAACAGCAGGAGAATAAAAGTAAACTTTGAACAAACACAACACTATTGATCCACTCCATTCATCTGAAATGCAAGTCAGCAGCTCCCGAGCTTCATTACAAAAATCCCTGTGATGCTACTGTGGCTCTTTACCACTACACTGACAGTAAAGTAAATCCAGTTCCAGCACAGACTTAAATTTGGTTTCTGCAGCAAATAATTCAGCCTGACAACCAACACATGAACATCTTATTCAGTCCAAATGTTCAGTCCAAACAGAAAAGGTGCTGGGGGGGGGAAGGTAAAACAACACGTTACGCTTCTTACTGTACGTGTCGTGATCGATACGGAAGGGTAAGGTTGGTCTTCTGTTCCAGGTGAGTAAATACGGAGATATTTGGGTTTCAGTCCCAATTTTTCATGTGTTTGGACAGACTAATTCATCTCTTAATATATTTTCATTGCCTATGCAAAGCAAAGACTTCTATTGACTCTGTCCAGTTGAGGTAAATGCAGACAAGGAAGCCGTACAACCTCAGGTAAAGACGCAAGTCCTTTTTTGGTGTGATAAAACCCCCTTACGGCAGAAGAAAGCAGTTTTCTTCTATTTCTGAGTCGATCCTGTTGATCAACTTTTTGCATGAGTCTGAGCATTTTGTGGTTGTCTGTACAGAACGGGGACAGTGTAATTTCCTTGGAATGTAGTTCCTCCTTTTGTAAAGAGCCAAGTTGGCAAACCTGGCTGCAAACACAGTTTTAGCTCGATTCCCTTAACTACTCTCAGCACTTACTTAGATTTTCTACTTTATGCTTTATGGTTAGAACATCTGTCTACCTGAATTCTTGTATTGAAATGCAGAGCAGATTTTGCAAGCCTTGCCTGTCTTGTAAAGCTAACAGCCTTCCATACTGTGATAATTAAAGGAATGGCATGGGTCATAAAATGAAAAAGATTAAAAGGCAGATAGCCACGAGTAACCAAGACAGCATACAGATTTGATCTAAATGTTCTAACAGCAATTATGAATGATCTTGATGCAGGGCATTTCCTGCAGTTTAATTGTCATTTGGTGCTAATGGTTCTTAGGAATCCCTGAGACAATAACTCTTCATAGCCAAACATTAATCTCTTAAAAAAAAAAAAGTTCTGTACATCAATAGATAGCGACAATAAAGTATATTATATGAGAACTGTACCAAAGGATCTACACAGACACCAAATTATCGAGTTTCCTTTTGATGCCATAGGAAAGACAGTGAGTATAATAATAACAGCAACTAAAACCCAACAAGTCCCCGAATTCCTCCAAGGTGTGGTACAAATGCCCAGGATACCAAGCAAAAGAAATTGTTTTGGCTCTTTTCTTTCCTCTGAAAGAGCTGGCAGGACGGTGTCAGGCAGCAGCTTTTCTGCTCCGCGGGCGCACATAAAGCATGCCACTGGGTGCCGTGACTTCACCCTTCTCAGGCAACGTGCCTCCAAGAGCCACAAGGCAAATTAGTGACTAAACCTAGGGTCAAGGACTTCCAATGGGTTGCTGACGCCTTGCTTGATACATAGCTCATCAAGCCAAGATGTCACGGTCAGACTTTGTGCAGGGTCCCAGCGAGATCAGCACATCTGTAAGAGTGAGCTGGGCCCCCGGATTTGGAGAGCTCGCCCAAGGGCTGGAATGAGACAGCTGGCGGCCGCCTCACCCGGGCAAAGGAGAAACTGGGAAAAAGCTCTGCTTGTGGACCTGTGCTGGCACCACACAGAGGCCTTCAGGTTGCCTTCCAGCCCACTCCTTGCATCTAGGAGCTCTGTGAGGCTGCTGAACCAGTCTGGCCTGGCACAGCCCCTTGGGCTGATACTGTGATTTGTCCACACGTATTGTATTTAGTGCTGGAAAGCAGACTGTACTCCTTCTATGCCCAGGCTAGCTCCACTAGCAGTATAACCATGATGGTGTAACGTTGTGTCTGAGACAACCAGCCCCGCCAAACACAAACTGCCTCTATGCAAAACCAACTCGGTAGTCTTTGCCCCAGGTAAAATCAGGGTGCAAACCCTCAGAATGGCTACAGAGAAAACCGAATTGGCTGTGTTTGTAAACCACCTAGTGAAAGTAATGAAGTCTGTATTTATGTCTTAGCTTATCAGAACACATCCTTTATCTGGTACCAAAGTTAATAACCTGATGGTCTACTTAGCTTCATAGTAGCTTTCTGATAATCAACCAGGAGCAATGTCAAGGATAGTGTTCATTTCCCATCTGCGTTTGGTTAGGAGGTTATGACCTTTTATTTTTAATGCTGACCTCGCTTTTGTCACTGCAAGTTTATGTTATTGCAATGCACTTTAACTGATGCCCTACTTTCACTCAGTTTAGAAACTGAGTTAATGATGGCTCATTGGCATGACTGCTGCCTTGCTGTGAACCTGTGATTCATGATCTGCTTCCAAGGACTTTATGGTATTGGTGTTCATAAATCCCGAAATGGCTCGGGACCAGCCTATCTGACACCCTGGCTCTCACCAGAGGCAACAGTGTCACAGCTGCAATCAGGAGAGTGGCTGATCTGGAGCAGCCTCAGCTCTTGTTTTTTGGCAGATCTCCCCCAGCGAGGGTCTGTCAGCCACAGCTTTTATTCTGAAATATTGTGCTGACCTTCAGAAGATGCTGAAGAGCTCAATAGTTTGAAGAAGGTGTTCAGGGATGGCTGAGTGGTCTGAGTTTTTTCATGCTAATGAGGTCTTTTTTTTTTTTTTTCCTGAATGGATTTTTCAGCTGCTTCATTTACTTTCTTTCAGCCTTTCCCCTCCTCTCCTTTTGAGAAGACCTGGAGAGCTTAAACGCACAGTGGCTGCTCTCAGGGGTTCTTGTTTATACAGGGTCTGGTACCAGGTTTTGGAGTTGTTCAGACCCCGGAGAGTCTCCGTTGGAAATCTGGAGCCGGATTCAAGTAGTTTGTGAGATAAGCAAAGAGGCTGTTTCCAAACTTTAGAGAGTATTTACCTTTCTCATAGGGGTGACTTGAGGATAAATTAGCTCATTCTTACAAAACACCTCCAAAATACGAAGGGCTTAGTGCCAGTGTTTACAACAGGCACAGCACAGCAAGGCAGAGCTGTAGGATGGCGCATGCCATAAAGGAGTTGATTTATAAACCGTGGTCTTCATCCCCATGTGAACAGGTTGGCCAAAGGTCTAAACCTGGGACTAGCGCTTGGCTCTGCCCCTCTCTGCCACTTGCCCTCCCCTGGGTGCAGGCAGCCCCTGCCTACGCTCTCCTGCCCTCCTGCTGTGAGAGATCCGGCACCCCAGCCCGACGGCTGTTCCTCGCTCTCCTCCTCCCATCCCATGAAGGACGTGAATCCTCCTAGGCAAAGCGGTCCTCGCGCTTCGGAGCCGAGCGGGCCAGGAGGAAGAACAGGGATTGAGCGTGGGACTGGAGGCCGCCTGTCAGCAGCAGGAGCCGTCTGTGGTGCCGGCTCCATCCTGTCACGGGACTGCAAACGAGTGTAGCTGGGAGCTGTAACCCAGTCTGGGCTGAGGGCCTCTTACTGCTCCACGTGATTTCTTCTCCTGCGGAGCTGAAGCTCAGGTGAGATCCAGGGCATATCCAGCATGAAGTGCAGGCACCGGTTAATCTGAGCACCTGAGAGCTTTGTGGCCAGCGAGTGTTAGCTTCCTGGATGCCTTTCTTGGACATATGCCCTGAACTCACTCTAAACCCATTTTAGATGCCAAACTAGCCTCTCTGGATCTTACCCATAATTTTAAGCTTGGTCTGCTTATTCAAAAGGAAAATAAAATAGCAGCGGTAAAATTGGAAATGTCAGTTAATGTCTGTTTTTAATTTAGGACTTTGTATTACAACGATTGCTCCTGAGCATGAGGCTTTGTTAAGTAGTTGATAGCACTGAATACAATACTTCAGGCACCCAGCAAAGGTCACTTTGTCATTTAACAAGAACATTTTCTTTAACGTCCCTGCTCCTACATAAAATATTCAAATTATATTGTATTGCTTATTAGCACCACGTATGTCATGTTCAAATTAAAAAACGGACTGCTCGTGTGATTAATAATTACTCACTTGAGCAATTTAAATTTGAACAAGATACAGCTGTTGGAGGTGATGATGGGAGAGATCTAAATTCGTACACATCTGGATTTTCACATGAAAGCCTGGTTTCAGACCTAAGGTTAAGTTACATTCCTTTACTGTGAAGCCACCATCTTTTCCAAGACTTGACTCCGCAGTCTTTATGCAAACAATATTCTCATCGATTCCTGTGATAGTTGAGCTGACTAAGGACTAGAAAACGGGGTGCTTAAAACAGTCTGAAAGGCAGATCTGTTGACATGACAGATTCTCAATATTACCTCATTTGAAATGAGCAATAGATGATACAGGGTAAATACTGAGATGTAGAAGGCATAACTTAACAGGGATGATAGGTGCAGAAGAGTAAATCTTTAAAAATCTTATATATTGTTAATGAAGATAATCATTATTCTTTAAAGATAAAGACTGAATTACCTACATTGCATTTCCAAGTAACTAGCTAATGGACACGGGCATTATCTTTTCATATGTCTTTGAAATCCCTATAAACCGTGCCTAGTCAAATGTTTGACCGATGGGCTTTTACCCCTATTAATAGCGTGCAATGGAGGTCTCGGTAAATAACCTATCTTCAGATTTGCCTTTTCCAGAAGGGAAAAGGGTACCTTCTTATCCTTTAGCCACCTCTTATTGCTCCTTGCTGCTTCCTGAAAGGCTTTTTGTACTGCGAAAACAATTCACTGGTTGTTACCTTATTTCTGTGCCCTGCAGGGATTTCAGGCGCGCACTGTCCTCAGATAAGCGTGAAGCCCTCCTGCTGCAGTCAGGGGAACTTTGGAAGCCATGCGTGCTTATTTGCAGGCAGAGGTTGGCCCAGCCTGTGTTTAGTTTATGAGAGAAATGTGGTATTATTTGCATAAAAGGAGTTCTTTCAAAGCATGTTACATGAAAACCTCTCAATTTGAAAACAAACAAACAAACAAAACCACGCAGCAATTTTCAGGAAGCAGCAAAGATGTCTCTGAGCTCTCCCCGAGCTGATTTTATCATGGCAGCTTACATCTGAAGAAGAACAAACACACACTTATTTTTGTAAATGTGTTTTCAGAAGGAAAGAAAACTCCAGAGAACTGGCAAACAGTCCTTCTGACTGATAATGACCATGCATGGTGTTTTCCCTTTTTAGGCCTGCAGTAAAAACATGGGATTCGGTTCTGCAATTAGAAGGTCATTAATGATTTCTGTGATTTCATGCACTCTGTGCTGGCTTTACCTACCTCCTGGCTGGCTCTCACTTCTCCCAAGTTCTGTTTGCACGCTTTGCGTTCAGAGCTACTCCCCTCATGTAGCCTGCCATAGTTATCCAGGAAAAAAAGATAACTGTTGTCGGTCAGGTCTGTCTGAATACAACCAGGAGAGGGAGGGAATCATCCCTTTCTCACAAATGGACATGCTGAGCAAGCCATCTCTTTTGTATACGTAAGGTTGGGATAACACGGACAAAAATCCACTGGAATTTGATACAAAGAAGAGTAGCTGAATTCTATGGGATTTAATGGAAGATAAAATGTAATGGGGTTTTAACGTATTGCAGTTCTGAAGCATAAACAGAATTGGTATTAGGTTTCATGGGATAGTTCAAAAACTTACAGTAAGGTTCCCATGTTGGGTAGATTCAATAGGATTTTCCCATTGTGGAAATCTGACTGAGGAGCCAAGGCAGAGAACTGGCAAGAGCTGGAGAATGTCACAGGAGAGGACATCCCCAGACAAGGAGCTACGTTATCCTCCAAGAAGGCAAAAGGACACAGCAAATGTTGCCACCGCGCCATGTTTCCTGGTGATTCATGTGTAAGGCCATTTTGGAATTTCAGATTCTGACTACAAATGTACTTAATAAACACTAAATACTAGGAAATGGGGAAAACCAAGCAAGGCACAGAAGTACAGCCATAGCACAAGTGTGAGTCCTCTACCTGTTCTCAGCACTTGCATAGTTTCCACTGAAGGTGAAGGAATTTACTTGTATCTAGACACCCTGAGTTTAACTAAAGGCACCTACACCCTGGCTGGGGAAATACCCCCATTTACTATTTGGAAGCGCTACAAATACAAACAAGGATAAACCCCACCACCACACAGCTCCCCATCCTTGAATGCATATGGGAAGGCAAAACAGCAAAGTAGATGCCCAAGTTTTCCTTCATCAGAAGGGCTAAACAACAGTTAAGATAAAGTTTTCAATCAGCTAGTGTAGGTTAAATCTCATCCTCAGACACACACAACATTTTCCACTGATTTGAATGGCTGGTAAACACATTTTTCAGGGTGAAATTTGGATTATATTCTCTGGTGCAGAAGCGTTTAATCACATAGGGAGCTTCACATTGGCTCACTGCTTCACTGGAGTCCAAGGCTGTTTGCTTTCTACCTACTTTTTAAAGCATTATTAATATTGCGATTGTATTTTTTTTTAACTGCAGCTTTGGGCATTTGTAAGAATGATATCAAATACTGAGTATTAACAAGAAACACTTTTCCCCAGGAAAAATATTAGCCTCTAATCCAAAGAGCAAAAGCAATAAACCTAAAGAGTTTAAGCAAAGGTTTTGCAGGACAGTATTATACAACATTTGAAATTAGTACTCGCTTTCTAGAAGTAGACAGGAAAACTGAATATAACTCCAGTAACTCATTTAACATTTTCAATGACATTAGGAAAGAGGAATTAATCACATTTTGACACGAATTCAACTACCAACACCTTTCATTGTCTTCAGTAAAGCTGCCTCTCTGCTTTATCCTGCTTTCTCAGACCTAACTAATAGAGTCTGGTATTTTTGGATGAGAAGATACATGTCATGAAGACACATGAAAATGATATAATAATACCCGTAACAGATACGGGGGATATATAATAACAGATAAAAGGATATATAATTCCCATAACAGAAATCCTAATACAATTTTGGCTGTGTAACAGTCTTAAAGATAGAGAGAAATCCGAGCCTCAGTTACTCCAGCATATATCTGAAGACAGATGAAGCTTGTGAAGTTATTTCAGTTTTACAGCGCAAAACATGTTCTTTTCTAGTCATGCATTTGGGATAACTCACAGATTTGGGAATTTTCTCAAAGGCTGGGGTTACTTGGAAACCTGCTGCCTTTATCCTCATAGGATCATCCAGGGGATATGTGTGTGTGTGAGAAGCAAACCCCAGTGTCTTAATACGTATCTCTACTGATCCTGAAATTTTGGTGATTTAGTTGGGGGCAACCAATCCAAAAAGCATTCTTTTACATGACAAAGCTAAAGACAAAACAATAGAGAAACATGTATGTCCGTAGGCATTCACATAGCACAACAGACCTCTACCAAGCTTGAAACCACGCTCGCTAGAACAGTTTCGATACGGAAAAAACAATGTAAATGAAAGGTAAAGTTCAGTATCCAGCTCAAACTAAAAAATAAACGAAGGAACAAAAGAAATGATATTTCCTAAAATGAAGGAGAAAATAACTAAGTTTGGAATTCTAACTGCAGAACGTAATTCTTTTTGTCTGCTCATCAGACACGCTCAGAAAGAATTTCTGTTTCTGCTTATCAATTTGTACAAATATTAATCAGAAANAAAAAATAAATGAAGGAACAAAAGAAATGATATTTCCTAAAATGAAGGAGAAAATAACTAAGTTTGGAATTCTAACTGCAGAACGTAATTCTTTTTGTCTGCTCATCAGACACGCTCAGAAAGAATTTCTGTTTCTGCTTATCAATTTGTACAAATATTAATCAGAAAAATTTAACGTGGAAAAAGATACCCCAATCTTCTACTAAAGGTGAAGGAGAGGAAATCAATTTTGCAAATACTGTGCAAACACATGCAAAGGCAGAGCTAAACCCAGTGTCCAGGAAGGGTCAGTGGCAAAACTCCCAGGGACAACCATGAGGCCGCAGTCTTGCTCATGGTTCCTACCACGCAAGTAGCACAAGCACAAGAGGACGTATGAAAAGCGAGTTGCCCGAGACCCACACATACGTTGTACGTCCGAGCCGTTGTGGTGGGTGATAGAGGGACTGGAATCCAGCTGAGGGCAATGTTCTGCCAGATGTGGGCAGGGGCAGCAGCCAGCACAGCTGGGGCTGTGCACGGACATCCCGCACAGGGGCCATATGGCTCTCAGCCCTAACAAATGCTCAGCATAATCAGTCCATTAGTCCAGGTTTCTCCCAGTCACAGACAGTTGTTTAAAATGAGCATCATTTGAAGCAAACCAGAAACCTTAACACTGTATTTAATACATAACTATAACTTTACTGCCTAAATTCAGGGTGGTCCAGGCTTGTTACTGTTACGGGCAAAATGCCTTTTTGAGTCTCGTAACAAGTCTCCCCTCTGAAGGGGGTTCAGCTACAGCACGTAGGATGCAGAGGCACACTACAAGGTCACATACCTAGGTACTCCAGATACCAAAAGGCAGGAGTATTGTATATGCCTTATTTTTTGGTCACCGGCCCGTGTCTACACAGCTGAAAGCCTTTCAGGTACTGCACGCAATCCTCCTGCAGTTGGGCTCTTGCCTGGAGGCCACCTGTTGGGCTACTCTTCGCTCTATAAAGAGCATCAGAAGATTTTACGAGACTCTCTTCAGTCACACCAAAGCTATGATTCTAACCATTTTATAAAATAAATTATACATTTGGCATATTTCATATCCTTACGCTAAAAGAACATCTGCCTGAAGCCAAAAACCTCCTGTGTGGGAAGCGAACAACTCACATTGTATAAAATTGTCAATAAAAGTTAATTACTTATTGCCTAAATCTAGCTGTCTTTATAACCGTGCCGCCTCAATTAACAGAGTCTGCTTGTAGAAGTGTAATTGAGAGGCCCCTCTATGCTTCATCATCAACTCCAGAGCCATGCTATTTTGAAAATAAAAGACCTGTATCCTGTCCAAAAAATAAACCGTGGAGGTGACTTGCCATGTTGCCATTTTGGATTACAAAAAAAACAACAACAAAAAAACTCAGCCAACACACAGGGGAAGACTTAATTCCAGCAAACACACGCATAAACAGGAAATCTCTCTCCAGTCAGAAGGTATTTTTCCTTCGTACAATGGGGTTCAAAGATGTGTCATCATATAGTTTAAAACAATTGCTAAGGAACCTTACCATTTCCAATAGCTTAGGAGTAGAGTCAGCTTCCACGGTCGAAAGCCTGTCCAAACTTGCATGGGAAGCACACAAACATCAACAAATATATGCTGGCTTAGGCCAGCGCAGAGTTTTTAATCAATAAGCACGTCAAGCTGGGGGACGGGGAGAGGAGGGAATCAATTTTCAGAAGGCAAATGGTAACAACTGTAGATTTAATCAAATTGCAGCTGCAATCCCTTACTATTCTCAATATTTTTGAAAGAAAGTAGCTCCATGGCAAAGAATGAATTTCAATAAATGTCACATATTTAGTTACATTGCTGATTTTTTAAATTTATCAAGCTAGGTCACTGATCCTTCGCAGAAATGATACCAGGACATGTCAAAAAGATTCTGATACTGTTTAGTTGGATAAACGTCAAAATGAAGGAGCTACGGTAGAGGAAAGCAACTTACGTAGAAATTGTTATTTCTCTGTGACTACAGGAAAAAAGATATGCCAGTGTGACCCTTCCAAGAGAGGTTAAAGCTGCAACGTACACAACAAAATGGATAGCTATCAAATACCATGGCGATGGCCGTGGTGTGAACACTTGAGCAAAATGAAAATCTTCTGAAAGCATTCGGCAATTTTCCTTTCACGTGCATTTGCAACCAAATTTATCACGAATGCAAACGAGATCTGTTCCACTGCCTTCCATACAAAAGGACAATTGCATGTTCATTTTCTTGGGGTAAGCAGAAGAGACTACCACAGAGCTGTAGGATGTGCAAAAAGAGGAATCTGTTTAGGTATTTTGAGCTTATCAAACTCCTCAGCATTACAGAAACTCTTGTGTTATTGACACCTGCTTGAAAAATGAAATGCTCCGAGGCATTCGCTTCCCTGGAGACTAGCGCGCCGAGGGGAGAGGTGAAGGAGAGGGGTTTCGAGGCATCCACTGCCTCTCCGTTTGCACCACACCCGCCCTGTGCCTGGGTTATAGCCTCTTCTTAAAATACCAGGGTTATAAAACCCATACTAAACTTTGAGGGTTATAAACCCCTCAAATTCTTTGTCTCCCTTACTGTTTTCCACTCTGATACTTGATGTACTCAATCGCAACTAATTCAAGGAAGGTCCATCTGAGCCAAGGGGACTCAGTCACCATCCATCCGTATCGAGTGACTGAAAAAGATCACAGCGCGACTAAGAAGTCTCAGAACAGATCAAAAACATGGCAATCTACTCGGTAACACTCTTTCCTTCAGAGGAGCTATACCTAGATCAATTTGGTCTGATAACTTTACCTTTCCTTTATTCTTGTAATGTTTAAAATTGGAGGAAAAAAATACTTTATCTTCTTGTACAACATCATAGTTTTCCTGAAGGCAAATAGCTTGGCAATTTGCTAGATTTGTTAATGCTAGAGGAAACAAGTTAGCACACATACCATGTGTTTGAATGCCCCTGGAAATTAGATTGAAACACTGATTTGATTTCCTAAAAGGTATCTTAAACAAGGCAAGGTTAGAGATTTGGAGAGTAATGAGAATTTGTGTGACTTCAAACAGCTCTACATAAAACAGACCTGGTATTCTGGGGGGAAAAAGGTCACCTAATTATTCGTTTCCTGAAGGCCCTGTCTATACTACATTTCCCCTGGGTAAGGAAACTGATTTAAAAATGGCTTCTGCTAACGTGCCCGCATCAGTCGCTACGTACGAGATACAGATTTGTTAAAACCACGGCCAAGAAAAACACAACATTTTTACAAGGAGAGAACAACAGAAACCTTCCTGTCTTGGCCGCCCAGGGAGGGACAGGCAAAGAGGTGCCATCTGTGAAGTCCTCCGCGGAGCCACGGTCCTGCCTCCTCAGCGATGACGTACTGCTTGGGATCGTGCAGCAGCTGCCGTGGCGTGACCATGGGTTTAATTACCAGCTACAAATTTTGCGTGGGAGGCAAAAATCACAGGCTGTGGCCACGGTGGACAAGATGCACAGGTTGATGGCTCGGCTGATGGTAACAAGCCTAATGAAACATGAAATTATGCCAGTGGCTCGAAGGCCAGCCAGCGAGGCAGCAACGGGGAGGTGGGGGTGGGAAGCCTGGACACAAGGGTTTCACAGGAACCAGCCACGAAGGTGTGGTTGCCACCCAAGATCTTAGGAAGGTTTTGAAGTATCACACTGCAACCCGTTCCTTCTCTGTTTCACCAAATAGTTCCTGCAACTCCCTTCTGGGTTTTATGTTCCTGTAGTTTCAGAGAATGCTATTCAGCTACTCTATCGCTTTCTCGTTCGAGAAACGAGGTGTGTTTCTGTAGTGCTGAGAGCGCCTGAGCAGGATTTCCCTTACACCAGATACTCCACAAACACACGCCGAGATGCAGAACCTGTCCTTGCTTTCTGCCTGAAGTGAATAAAATCTAGACACATCACCACCACAAAGCAGTCATGGTACAAAGCAGATCATCCAGAGGTCTGGGACTCCCACTGCTGCAGCTCAGGCTCTCTGGCTACCCCAGCGCAGCACGTTGCCAGCATCAGGTTCCCTTTGCAGCGGTGAAGGCAAGGCTGCTGCTCTTGCACTGCAGCCAGCTGTGCCAGCTATTCTCTGGAGCCCTGGAAGCCAGATTCAGGAGGCAGTAGGCTTTGAATTTCTCCTCTCCATTAAAAAATACAGTGCGGTCACTTGCAGATCATAGAAGAATGAGACCAGGCGGGTTGGCCTCTTCAATTGCATTGGATCAGCAGGAGGAGGTTCCAGGTCATCGGCTAAGGTACCAGAAATCTATAAATGCAGGGAAATCAGGACGGGAAAGGCAGCCCTGGGAGGAGAACATTTGCCACTCAGTTTTGCATTCATGAGCTGTTCATTGAACCTCTGCTGAGTTTTGGCTTTCTGTCTGGCTTGCCCTGACTCAGTGTGCCCCCGTCCATCTACAGGCTGCACTGCCACCTCCCCTGAGCAAACACCACCTCGGCGAACCATTCTCCGGCCACAACATGTGCAATTCAGTTTACCGATAAAGAACTTCTATGCAGTGGTTATCCTTTGGAGGGAGAAAAAAGAAAAAAAAAAAAAAAGCCCTACAGGATAATAAAACCAGACAATTCATTCCCTCCCCACCAAAAAGGCAAAGCAGCTGACTCTCTTTCCTCTAAATAGAGATGAATGTTTTACAAAATATTCCTTTTTCCAAATGATTCAGTTTGCATTAGAACACAGTCAAAAAAAGAATCACACGGCGCTGAAGAAGGATTAGAGCACACAAAGAAGCAGCGATACAGTCATTCTCTAACTTACTTTGTTTTCAACGTGCAGCTCCTGCCAAAGGCTAGCTTTTTGCTCTTGCAGTGTATGATCTGTAAACATTTAACCAGCTCTTAGAGAAACATGTGAGATACTTTATCTTGCCCGACTATGAATCCAAACCTCTCAGATCTCAAAAAACACAAAAAAAAAAAAAGAAAGAAAAAAAAAAAGAAAAAGAAGGAGGGAAAAAAAAGACACCATCCTCTTTTTGCCAGTGGACAATGCAAAAAGCACCTGTAGGATGAAATAAATGAACTATCACAGATGGCACAGGGTCTTTGGGCAAGGCACGCATTGCAGCTTGAACAACCTCCTACAGGTTACAAATGCAGTTTGTTAAACATCACTGTTACTCAATTATTAACCCGTATTTTAAGATGCACGTGCAAAACTTCCGATTTCCAAGGATCGCATTTAGCATTTACAAAGCCAAGGACCACCTAATTTAATGCTGACACGGAGCCAGTGGTGGAATGCCATTCTATGGCGCGAGTTATGTACCATTTTAAGCAAATTCTGCTTCTGAAAAATGAAGAAAAATAAAAAAACCAACCCAAAACCAACCGCAATGTGAGAGCAAGGAAGACTGCGAACGCTGTACAACCATACAGTACAAATCCCCAACTTGGGGAATCCTGCGGGCTCGCCCCGAGCCCTCAGCCTCGCGGAAGGCGGCCGCACCGCCAACCCACACACCTCGGAGCCACGGTTTCCGAGCTGGAACTTCCCCGTTGCGCTTG
>VZSC01009649.1:199447-226394 GCA_013398225.1 Steatornis caripensis
CCGGCACCTGGGCTGCGGGGCGGCTCTGCGCGCCCTTCCCTCCGGCGCCTCCGCCGCGCTGGTGGCGGCTCCCAGCGGTAAATCAGCCGGTCCCCTCGGCTCCCTCCGCCCCTCCGGCGCGGTCCTGACCTGCCTGTGACTCACCACATCGCAGGAGCCCGGGTGCGCGGCGGAGGGAAGGAGGGAGGAGGGGGCGCCTCCCTCCCTCCCTCTCTCCTTCTCTCTCTCCTTCTCTCTCTCCTTCTCTCTCTCCTTCTCTCTCTCCTTCTCTCTCTCTTTCTCTCTCTCCTTCCCTCTCTCCTCCCTCCGTCCCTCCTTCCCCCGCATCTCTCCCGGCCAGGCTGCCCCAGCCTGGGGGCAGGAGGGATGGCTGTCGCTCCCCAGACGGGCAAAGCCACGAGGGGGACCCTTGGTGGCCCTTACCCTGCACCCGGGCGCGTTCAGGGCGAGCGGGTACCGGTGGCCCGCAGGCAGAGCCTGCCTCTGCACTCTGGGCCGCCGGGCACCGTCAGGTGGCTGTGCCTGTGCGATGCCGAAGCCTTACCCTGCGAGGGCAGAACTCCAGGCTTGTCCCCGGGCCCCCCAAGCTGTGTACCGGAGAACGAATTCAGTCCATATTGCCCCAGTCATAGTGTCAGTGCTAGCTGTGCTCTGGGTATCTGTCCATGTGGGATTCGGAGCAAATGACCTCCCTTCACCTAGACCATCAAATAGCCATCTCCCTCTATACGTGCACCCTACAGGGTACACACCAGCAAGGGTTGGAGTCTCCCCCTTGCAATGTTCAGAAGGCAGATGGTGGCTTCATCTTTCAGAGGTGCTGGGAAACTGAGGCAACGAGCAATGCCGTGTAACGCTTGTGGAGCTGCTGAGAGACTGAAGGTCTCGACACCAGGGCTGCACCAGAGGACCCATCTTTTTCATGGTAATGAGTTTCAGCAGCTACTGATTTAAACCAGATTTTAAGTGAAAGGCTCTATGTTCCAACAGAAGTTATTGGAGACATCTATTTTCCCTTTGCATGCTTCCTTTTTTGGCCCCAACTCTGCTCCCCTTAATCATACCATTTAAACCGATGAATGTTTTGCATGAATAAAGTACGAGGCACTGTAAGAAATGTTGCCCAGTTTCATGATTAACCATGGGAAAAATGTCAGACCTTACATCAAAACATTTTGAAAGGAAAATTAAATATAGTATTGTATGTATTTGGTTTAGGCCTGCGATGTCACCATGATGTGTGTATAGACAAAGCTGTACATCAGAACAAAATGCTTTTAAAAAGCAGTTAGCCAGCCTTCCACTAATCTGCATCAGCAGCACTTTCACAATTTGTTTATCTGTCTCCTCTTTCCTATGGGCTTTTTGGCACTAGTGATGAAGACATCTAACCTAGCTATAAACCAATTCTCTGCAAAAACAAATGTGTGATGGAACCTTTTACGCGTTCAACTTGTGAGATTCTTACTCTGCAGTATCTTTTACTGACAACAGATTGCAAAAAAGACGGTCCGTTTCGATAAGAAAACTGTACGATGGCTACAGGTGTGGTTATTCTTATTGCCTCCTCATTTCATGTACATTAGCAACATACTAAAAATCACACCAAGTGAAAATAAAACCAGTCCCTTCTCCGGCTCCCTGGAAAATGAAATTGCTAAAAACTAACCAGTGATACAGATGTTCTGACTGACCCTATCTAATTTGTTTGAAGTCACTGGGACTCAGTTGTTGGAAAACGAAGATTGAGAAGCAACACGTGCAGTGCCAGCCCCTAGTGGGAAAAGTGTGGTTACAGTTAGATGGTACTATTCACACGGCTTCAATTAGTGATCAGTTAACCACTGTGCATCCATACAATTACGCCAGATTTGGAAATATCTTCCTCATTAGTTTTGAAAGAAAGTGATAAAGAAAAAGAATTCAGTCTGGTGTTCATCTTCTTAAGGACAGCCCTGTGTCAGACTTGGCAGTGCTAGGTTAGCAGCTGGACTTAAAGGTCTTTTCCAACCAAAATGATTCTATGATTCTATGATCTGTTCTTAGCCTGCTCCTCAGTTCCCCGTGCACCTGCCCTGGCTGAACATCCACCGCCCGAGCTGTTATCAGTGGGACGGCCTGTGCTATTCTAAAGCTAACAAATGGATTGTCACTAACATAAAAAGGAGAAACAGATGTTTCCTTTCCATTTTGACCATGCCAATGCCATGTTATTTTAGGTCAGCTGTACGAGACAGCTACACTGACGTGGGGCTTTGATAATCCTCGGATACTCCCTTCACTGTGCTTGCAATGAGACGTATGCACCATGAACAGATTCTCAGAGGCCTGAAGCACCTTTAAGGTGCAGGAACTGGTGAAAAACAAGCTATGACCTTATTATTTATCATCCTGTTTTCCTTATAACGTTTCCTTGCTTCTCTCTCCTGTCCAAAAGGAGCTGGTCCTCCACACTCTGTTAAGGCTTCTGGGGTAAGTATGATGGTGTGGCATATTTTAGAAAGCTGACGGCACTGGAAAAAGCAATTCAAAAGCGTAAGGAGAGCCTGTCGGGATGATCTATTCGGCAAGAGAACTGGAACGCGCTGTGGAGAGTATTGGCACGTGCTTCCGAGCCCTGACGTGTTTCAAGATAGGGAGCTGATGAGCAAACACTATCGCTTGTCCAACAATATAAACACATAGTTAGAAAAATGAATTGCACGGCTGTGTTTAAGCTGAACTTTCAAATGTAAAGATGAGGAATGAAAACACAGGACGATCTCTATTTCTAAGCATTCACAGTAGTGTGTCCCCAACACACTAAGGGGCCCAGTTCAGTCCTAAAGGTTTGATTGTGACTTGTATTCAGAGCCCAAGAAATTGTTTATCATAACTACAGGTAGCAAAATGGAGACCAAAGACCACATTCACCTAGGTACCCAACTCCTATTTAATTTCAATAAGGCGAAGATATTTAAATACCTCAGTGAATCTGGACCTAACCACTTTTTTTAAACCTGCAGAATTAAAAACGTGTCTACAGTGCATTACTGTAGGACCGGTCTACACTATACGGTGTCACACATATACGGTGCCATGAGTGGATTTGCCCTTTGCCCTGTGCTGCACTCATTCACACCATTGGGAGTGCAATATCTAAATAAATAAAATGTGAATATCATTGTGAGACTCCAGAGGCTTCTGGCTTAGCGGGGCTTACTCATGAGTAAATGATTTCACAAGGAGTAAGACTGTGGAAATCAATTAATTTAATGCTTAGGAACACGTGAGACAAAGATCTCTAGACCTGAGTTTAGCAGTGGCAGGTAGCAGGTACGCTCCTGCCGCAGTACCCTGCAACGTGGACTGACGGTAGCTCAGTCTGAGTCTCCCTGGAGGGTGATATCCAAAAAAAGACCCTTAAAAGACTCCATCCAACCCAACTGCCTTACAGACCAGTGATCCAAAGGTAAAACATCAGTGCAACAGCCTGCTGGGGTAATGTGTAACTGTAATTCCTGTAGACCCATGTTTACTGAAAGGCAGCCTGGCGGCAAATGCCAGGGGCAGCTTGAGGAAGGGGTTGTGCCTGAGGCACGGTTCCCTGTGACTGTGTTGTCCCTCGAAGTTATGCTGACATAATCCATCTTTCACTTCCGTCTTCCCTGGGCGGGATGGTGGGGCAGGGACAGGCGGTGTTGGCTGGGGGACTGAGCTGTGGAGAAAGCATGCCCATGATGGTTGTTCTGCCTCTCTCGAAACCAGGCTAAATATCACGATTACTACTTAGAACTGTAGGCTCCAGAGATTTGATCATCACTGCGCTTTATGGCTATTTATTAATTATCTAGACATTTATTAACCAAGCCCGTAGATTCTGCAAGCTAAGTAAGTACTTTGTGTTTATTTGTAAGAGGGTCAGCAATGGCACTAGAAGAAATTTCAGCCTGTGGCTGAAGGTTGCAAAAGTCCCTTGCAAAACCAGAAATAGAAGTCCGAAGCTAGAAATCCTAATCTCTAACCACTGAGCTAGCCTGCGCAGTTCTCCATTTGTATGGAAACACAGATAGTAACCGAAGGGGTTTTCACTAATTGTGCTTTGTATCAGAGGCGCTTTCTCTTCTCTATTTATTAACTAAGCAAAGGAAAATTGTCTGTTTAACTTGATGGTGGTTTTCTCCTTATTTGTCTTTCTGGTTGTAACTGAATACCACAACTGAGCAATTCCAAAATCTGAACGGTGCAGGCACCACCTAACTGGGTTGCTTGAGAATGAAGGAAGATACGGATGGAGTTGGTGCATCTGAAGTCTGCATTGCCATCGGTCTGTGTCTCTGTTGTGCCAGCCCCAGCGCCTCGGTAACCAGGTGGGAAGCTGGTACATAAAGTTCAGGAATCCAGCAAAAATTAATCACTCAGAAGAACAATGATTAGTTTACAGACAGATTGGCTCTTCAAATCCATCTGCTATGCTGTAATATGAGTGCTAGTGCCTGCAAAAGGACGAGGTCAGAGACTGAGGAGGAGGAGGGGGGGCTTGCAGCAGTGGAGATTTACGTTAGTTTAAATCGAGGAGGCACCTCAGCCTCTGGAAAGCAGCAAGGGAACTGGAAGGAGATGGTGTGGATTGCAGCGCTGCTCCCCACCTTAGCCTTGCCTCCCTTCCTAGTGGCGTTGACGTATGTTAAATCCCGGAAAGACTATCTCTGAATGTACAAAACCAAGAAATCAATTCATGGATGGAAAGCTGAATGGTCTTCATGATTTTACACTCAAAGCCCTGAAATGGATACAAATACAGTAGCCCTTGGTGCATTCACTGAGCTCACACAACAGAAGCAAAGGCTTTCCAGGGCACGCTGTAGAGGACTTTTCTAGAATAGCTCATCGTGAACTGCTTCAGGCAAAGCACAATGACAAAACCCAAACCCAGTATCATACACGTGCCACTTTGGCACAGCAGATTTGTTTGTATAACTGGAAACAAACCCGATGATATTCAAAAGTCAGATATTTGCGTGGTGAGGGATTTGCTGTATATTATATTCAAATGTTGACTGGTATTGCATATTTAGTTGTCTTAAAATGGTCTGAGAATTGTTTCTTGACATCCTTTTCAGTACATTTTAAATGCTGCCCCCCCCCTTCGTTTGACAGCAAATGTGTTGCATTTGTCTTGTAGTAAAATCGCTCTGATTATGATATTTCCAGGATTATTTTTGGACCAACTGCTAGAGAGTTTCCAGAAGTCTCTTTTCAGTCCAGTTCCTGTGATTCAGGTGCAGCCCTTTTTTTTCCTTCAGTTTGCTATTTGTGTTTACAAAGGTCATAGCAGCCAGATCATTGGAAATAGAAAATCTGCCTATTTAAAAGCACAGGGACAAATCCTGCCTCCAGCTATGTGTGCACCTGGTGAGCAGGGGAAGGGTGTGACTGTACTAACACACATGTGAGCATGCTTGAACAAACACAGCCCTGATTCAGCCTACTTTTGAAGGACATAAACTTCACTAGAGATAATCAGATGCCTAAAGTTAAGCACGTACCTAAGTCTGGTGATGCCGAGTGCCATGGGCATTTGCAGCCTGGCTTCTGTGGTTGTGCTCATCACTGTAAGTCACGATGCAGGTCCGCAGTGTGCCATTTGCACTAGTGTTACCATTGGTGAGCTCCTGCAAGTTGAAACAGAACCGTCACCTTCAGATTTCTCCTTTGAAAGCATCTCAGAATGCTACTGCTTAAAGTAATGCTGCTGTAAGCGCTATCTCGGAGGAGTGAAATGGAGAGAGATTTGAGAAAAAAAAATCTTTATTTTTTGCTTACTTACTTCCTCCTTGCATTTTTAGCACTTTGCCTGTTACCAGATTTCCTCAATATTTTTTTCAACATGTGAGAGAGAGGATAGCATTTTAAAACCAGAAATTATCATTGCAAAACTTTTGCAAAACACCAAAGAGTACAGGAAAGAATAGATCATTCATCGACCTGTATTTCCTTGGCATAATGTTGACCAGGCGTCAAGTGGAAAGAGAGGAGAGGCATTACAGAACATGTTTGGTAACGAAGTCAGTTGCATACATAGGTATTTGCAGACTTGGGAACTTGCGTCTTAGCTCTCCATAACTACCAAAGTGGAGGTCTTTGGCAAAACCTCAGACTGATGTAGTTTATAGTGGAAAATTCCCCGGCGTGCTTAGTTTTGGAGAACTATGTCTAGGTTTCATCATCATCATATTTCACCACCTCTAGGGGCTTATACTCAGAATTATTTGTTGATTTGGAACACCAGGTCCTTTATGCACATATGAGTATATCAAATTTGTCTTCTACGTGGCCATGAAGAAGAAGACGGTTCTAAAAATTCGTAGCGTCTCTTTACCTAATGTCATTAAATATGAGCTGTTTCCCAGATGTGGTTTAGAATGTGCTGCATTTTATGTACAATACCTGTTTTGATACATTTTTAAAGATAATGAAATGTATTCTGTGATCAAGCCAATTTATCGTAAGTCAGGCCTGGATTTGGTTCATTATCATTAAAGAATGAGCATTTTAAAGTTGACTTTAGAATAACATTGTTGATTCTGTAATGATGTAAGTATATGGTATTTGCCAAAAGCTGTATTTCATAAGACTGATTTAGGCTACAGCCCAACTCGTAAGAATCTTGATAGGAGATTATTCCTTTCAATAACTTTCATAATTTAATTAGACACATATGCTGATTATGAATCTAATACTATGGAGAATGAAGTCAATGTTAAAATCCCATTATTTTAAATTAGGCAGGAGCACACCCATAATGTGTAGCCAGGAAATACTTTCACCCTTAACAACACATCAATACTGATAGCAATATGTTTCTTCCCCCAAAAAATGCGCAAAAATCAGAGTGGCCTTGTACTATTATTAAAATATTACCTTTTTTATTCCTTTGGGAGCTAGTAGCACTGCTGCGTAACAGCCAGAGAGAAGGCACATTTAACATCCCAGCAAGGACTCAGGTGAGTTTAAAGTTTAACTTTGAGTTTGGGAACATTTTCAAATCAAATGAAACAAGGAGTTTCTAGGTAATACTGAGCCAACCCAAAAGTGATTACTTCAGCATTGTAATTTTACATTTCACTTTCCTCTGTCTGTTATCAAAGCATTTTTTAATACATGGTCTCAAGGCAAAATTCAAAGTTAAAATGTGGGTTTTGTAAGAACACCTTCCTGATTTTGGTCACTTTCATAGGTTTAATTTTATCTCTAAGAAGGAACAAAAGCACCCCACCAAGACCTGGGCAGCAGGAAAGAGGAGTCCAGTAGGACAAAACCCATCCAGCTGAGGAGATTTAACCGTATAATGAGTACATCAGAAAGGAGGAACTGGAAAGGGATGCTTTTTTCCAAATTAAATCACGGTACTCGCCCTGCCTACCTGCCCAGCCTGCTTGTGAAGGGCTGAGGAAGGCACAGGTATCGTTGCTGCTCTTCACCCAGCACGGTGGTAGCTGCTCATCTGTGCCGGTCCCTCATAGGTATGGTGACTGTGTCTGCCCTTGGTTTGGCAGGGGTGTTTTTAATAGCATGCTCATTATACAGAAATATTTTCATTTGACAGACAATTTAAATGATCCTATAAAAGCTGCAATTACCATCAGGACAAATCCAGCTCTGATTGACTCCCACGTTAGCTCCCAAAGTTTGACTCCCAACTAAGAGAGAAGAAAGATTTTACCCTTTCTTTCTTACATACGGTCTTCCCCCTTATAGCTGTCTCCCATGTTAACGTACTGAAGAACATCTCAAACACCTGCTGTCTTAATCCTCCACAAAACCCACTGCTGGCAAGTGCTGTTAGCTTCATTTTACTGATGAGAGACTGAGGAACAGAGAAAACCACTCTCTTGTCTAAGGTAAGACAGGAAGGAAACCTCTAGAGAAGCAAAGGGAGGAAAGTAACTCTAATATAGAATTATTTTTCTGAAGGTCCAGGAATGCTAAAGGAAACATTTTTTTTTGCTGTCTAAACAGGCCAGGGAGGTAAGCCTCATGTGAAAATAAAATTAAAAAGACAGGTTTGAAATTGAGACCTTGAGTTATAAAGCTAATTCTTAAAATATTCCTTTTGCCAATGTTGTGGTTTTGATCTATACATTAGTATAGCTGCTCTATATATTTGTATGGGTGCTCACACAACGACTTGTTTGTGAAATCCAGGGATTTTTGACTGCAATCATTTCTTGAGAAACAGGGAAGAAATCGGAGTTATTTGGATGACCTGCCTTGAGCATCCTGGTCACCAGATGAAGGAGGTCACCTCAATCGCCTCGGTCAAGCTGGCTTGTGAGGTCAACCGGCCACTTTGAGGCATCCAGGTCACATCAGCCTGATCTCTCAGTCCCCAAAGAAATAAAACATCAGTTTTGTGAAACTCTCAGAAGTTACACTGAAGGCAGTGCGGGAAGATTGGCCATTTGTTGGGAGTTTTCAATTTCCTCTGAATGGTCAGGCCTAGACAGGTCTTTTACATCTTAAAGTAGTTTTTAATGCTTTTCTCAGAGCTAAAATGTATTGCGAACAGTTTGCTGGTATGTGTTAGTGCTCTTTAATGGCAGTAATGATGTAATAACTGTTACCATTATCTTAGAAGGCTGTGATGTGTCTCATTGCACACATCCTATTGGCATTAATCAGGAAAGAGGCCTAATCTCAACCCAAACATGTCAGGGGAGTGGCTGGGGTGGAGGTCTGGCTGGAGATAAAAAGGAAAGGCTGCTCCTTTTTAGGAAGGAAAGGAAGGTCTCTAGCCCCGTCACTCCGCTGTGGAGTGACCTCTGTGCTAGGGGTGAGTTCACCTCTGCTCCCAGCCTCTCCCCTCACCTGGGCAAGACCCAGGCCACTTTGCGTGCCTTTTGAGATGCCCAAGCTGGGGATCTTGTCAGTCTGGTCTCTTTTTATAGTCAACAGCAGCACAGAGAGAAATGCCTGAGAATGTAATTCAGTGCATCTAAAATACGAATTGTTTTATTTTGTTTCATATACTACATACAAGGTGCAGGACATCTAACGCTTCTTATCTGGGTCTCAGTTACAGAAGGGTAGTCAGACAAGAGGAACCCATCCTTTCTGCCTGTGTGCTACCAGGGAAGCACGAAGGCAAATGCAAGATATGGAAGTTTCAAAACCAATTAATTTCGATCCCATCTCAGCGGAAATATTCCAGCTACGTTTTTTTATCTCTGGTGTTGTCCATGAGATTTTGAAGCAGGCCATATTTGTTTTGAGGGAAAAGGCAGACAAAATCCACAGATGAAAACATAAATACCTGACACTTACACAACACCTGAATTTCTCCTAAATTTCTTGGCTCAAGACTGCTGATGTTTTTTCTCGTTATAGAAGATAACATTAGACTTTACAGTAAGGTTCTCTCTCTTTTTTTTTTTTTAAGTTTAAAGAGGCAGCAAAGTATACAGGGATAAGTTCACTAGTTGTGATAATTAACAGGTTCATTAAAGTTTCATTAAAGGCATGGCTAATGAGATACACTCGGACTACCGATCTACTTCTGCCACAATAGTTTTGGAGATGGTTCTTAAATGGACACCAAGAGATGGCAGAGATTTTGGTTCATGGACTACTTTGTTTCTCTTCTGCTGCTCATATCCTGGCAGTTCCAAGAGTCTGATCAACATTTACTTTATGAGGAGCAGGTTATGATTTTTAAATTTGAAAGTTTCCAGTAAGGGACTTCCTAATCAAACCTTGATATTTTTGCTCCGGCTTGAGTGTAAACCACACATACCTCTTTCATGGATGGGGGGCAGCCTTGGTGCCTTTTGCAGGGCTTTAGAGCTGGTTTTGCCTGTCCTGATACCCCGTCTGGTCTCAGAGACCTGAGTGCTGCTGCTCTGAATGCCTACGTATGGGTTTGAAAGGCTACAGAGATCTAGCTTTGACAGAACCTGCGATTTAGAGGCAGGCCATTTGTGAGCACCTGGAGGTAGGTCTGAGGTGGCGGCGTGCCTCATGCTTGCAGCAGGACACAGGTGGCAAAACTTTGAGGAAGGCTGAAAGCTGTGTCTTAACCAGTTTGACCTGAGCTGCTGGAGATGGGAGATGTTCACAGAGAAGCTGAAAGGCTGACTTGGACAGAGGGGTGAAGTGTGTCTTGTGGATGATGAGACTAATTTTAGATGTCTGTGTGTTTCCTGAGACATCTGATGGTATCAATTACACCTCCACGCAGTGTGGCCTGGGCACCCAGCTCACACACAGACGCTTGGAAGTAGGCACCTCCAGGCAGGTGCCTTCATCACTGATCTGAGCTCTACCTGCTGAGTCTGGAATGATGAGAGAGCCGGGACTGCAGCTGAGATGTTATGTGTAGGCAAGATTACACTGGCAGAGAGACCAGAGAGGGGGATTAAGAAGCACAGCCATGTGGAGAGTGAGCTGGAAAAGGACAGAGAAGATCACACTGAGGACCGGTCAGGAGAGAAGGAAGAGGTACAATCACAGACGTGAATTTTCAAGAAGAGGATCATAGCTGCCACGGAGCCTAGCTGGTAATTTCAGAAGGAGCTGACAGGTTGAGCTGATGGTGCAGCTCTTGCTTGGAGAGGTGGCTAGGAAATCCCACCACTGGCTCTTCTGGTAGCAGCCCCATTTGCATGTCCATGGCCTCACATCCCTGGCATTTATTGAACAGCTTGCTAGAATAAGAGAGGAAAGTGGACACTGGATATACAAAAGTTTGGAATTTATATCCTGTGTTTAAATAAGATTACATTAATTAATCATCCTCCTGAGAATTTGACAGACCCCAATGGATGCGATCTAGCCAACTGCATTCATCTTCTCAATGTGATGGCAACTCTGCATGGGCCACCCGATGCTGCCTCGGCACAGAGCCAGCAGCCAGGATGGTGGCCGCAACTCCAGCCCTCGGGAGAGAGGAAAACAGCATGCGAGCAGCCTTACAGCAGGTGCGAAGGCAAAGGCAGCCAGGGAATTCAAATGAAACCACTTGTTAAATTCTGCGTGACCTTTTGCAATAAGGATGTTGTGCTTCCTTGGGAAGACTAGAATGGGACACAGGTATCTCTCCCTTTAGATACTCTTAATGGTTCTGCATTCTGAAGTGTTTTGGAATATATAATGCAGATTTTTTTTCAAGAACATAGGGTCATATTTTGTATTCTGCTTCCTAAATAAGGAGCTTTTGATTAAAGACATCTGATACAAGCTAACATAGGCCTAACATTCAGTATTTTTCAAAATAACAAAGTCGAAGAGTGATCAGGCTTTCTAAATAAAACTGAAATAGGGAGTAATTGCCATTAGTTTTTTATTCTACATTTACTACTGTAAATGAAAGTAGATTTTGTGGACTGGCTAATTTCAGGGTGTGATGTTCTGCTTTCTCTGCAGGGTATGATCATGTCTGAATTGAGCATCCTTCACAAGCCTACATAGGTACTCCAGCATTAACACCCAGAAACAGGACAGATGCCTCGCAGGAAGCCGGCTCCTCATCTTTACACAAAAGTTTCTGTATTTTCTTGGGAAAATAATTTTTCATTGTCAGGTTTTGGAAGCAAAGGAGAGGTCTCAAATGCTTCCCCAAATTTTTCAAAACTGAGGTGATAAACGGCACAATGACGTTCAGATATTTTAAAAGAAAATTGTTGTTCCAGGGTGTGATGCTAAGAAAACTATGACACTGCCACCTCGTGGATTTGGAGATAATATCTAGATCATATTTTGCCATCATTATTTACGTATAGTGGCATAAACGTGTGTCACACTTCATGGCCAAATAATAGCTCGTTTCTTATCCACATGATTTTGTGATATAGCATACAGATTATTGTAAATATTTAGGCTTCTAATGATGTAGATTAACATCTTACTATGATTTATGTAAGTAAGTGCGTAAGTGAAGTTCCTAACACTTCCTTTCTGTTTGAAAGGAGGCATATTCTCACATAAGCCATGCTTTAAAAGCAATAGTAGTCTGAACTTGCCACTTACTCAGTCCCTCTGTACTATCCACAAAAGCTAATGCTATATTGAGATGTAGTGATTCTTGCTAATTGTGCTTGGCATTAAATTCTTCTAAAAATTGCTGAAGGCTGCTAATATAAGGAATAAAAGACTTCTCCATGTGTAATTGCTCATTGTAATATAAACTGAATTCCATAATTCACCTCTGAGAATGTCTGGTGTATTTGCATCTGAGGAATTGTTTGACCTCTGGTATTCTGGTGTATAAATAACATGGGCTGAGAACTCCATTGGACCCAATGAATCCAGAAAAAAGGAAGAAAATCAAAGGAATATCTTTTTTTTCCTGAAGGATCTGAACCGTTCCTTCAGCATATCGTCAGTGACTGACTAATGAATCAAGGCATGAGAGAAAAATGGCAACTTCAGTGCTGTCCATGCTTTTTGAGTTTACCAAGAGCTGCACCAGGATGCCCAAATCCCATACACGTAGGAGCCAATATCTGAGGCAGAGCTTCTTGTAAAACGTTGCTGCAGCTTGATGTGCAGCGATCCATTCCCAGACCAAACTATTGGCAGCTGTAATAAACCAGTGATATCAATATTTGTATCAAGACAGCTCATCCCTTTAGGGGAATGAAAAACAGCACTTCTGCATATTTAAAAGTCAGCTATGAAGACATTTGTGAACGAAGAGCTGTTGTGCTGTACAAAGACAAAACAGAAGCTAGGGGAAGGGCTTTAAACCCCTACACAAACAATGCCTGAATACTGCGTTAGTACAAAAATGGGAAAACAGGCACCATCACTGGCATAAACTCCATTATGGTTCATATTTAAGGCTAGACGGTGATTCATACTGTTTCACTAGACTCAGCATGCTGCAAAAGGCACTTGAAATAATTAACACTTAGAATTAAACTACTTAGATTTCACATCATCAAACATTTAACTTTCTGTAATTCCCTCTGCAGCTGTGATTTATTTGCATTTATTATTTTCTCTATTTACCAGTTCTCGGTTGCTTTTTAAGTTGCTCATACTTCCTTCTTCTCTAAGTCTGAACACTGGCTTATTGTTTTGGTTCTAGCTCTTCCATCTTACTCATACTCACACTTCTGCCGGCTAGTTAAAAAAATGCATTGCATCAAATATGGTCCTCAACTTGCTGAAAGGAGTTTTCTGTTTATACATTTAAATCATTTGCATCAATACCTTGTTTAGTATTCGTAACATGCTTACTCATTACTGCAGTTTGATTATTTAATATCGGCAAGAATATAACTAAATACATTTTTCCTATTCTCTCACCAAAAAGTATTAATTTTGTTTTGATAAGGTTTAAGAAAGAACACATGTGAAGAGGAAGTCTCATTATATCCCAAAGCTTGTATCAAGAAAAATAAATCAGAGTCCTCAATATGACAAAGTTAGTGCATTTGTGGAGACAAAGGTCCGATAGATAACTTGAGAAGAATGGACCTGAGAAATATTAGAAAAATAGCCAGCTTTGACAAAATGCACTTTGCATGTATGGTTACACTGGGAAACTTCAGAAAGTATTTGTTACCATAGCAATGAAGGAGAGGTCCAGGGAGAGACACTGACTATGTAAGTGTATAAAGATTGCTATATTGGACCAGGACAAAGGTCCAAAAAACCCATCAAACTTCTGAGAGTCACCCACAGCACATGTCTGGGGAAGAAGCATAAGACAAGGCAAACATATAGGAATGTTTTCTCTGGTTTTCCTGCCCGGTTTCCAGCACTCCGTGACTGGTGGCCTTCCTGAGCCAGCTGCAGATTCCTCAGGCTTTTGTTTCATTGCTCTTGATGGTCATTTCTCCTACCCATTTTTCCTATCGTGTTTTGTACTTGTGTATAATTCTGGCCTTCAATGTCCTCTGACAATGGGTTCCACCATTTAACTAGAATCTGTGTGGGAAAAAACTCCCAATACTTCCTCCTGTCTGTTTTAACCCCTCTGCTTTGCCATTTTGTTTGATTTCTTCTGATTCCTGTATTTTTAGAAACAGTGAATATTTTGTCCTTACCTTTTTTTTCCTCTGTGATAATTTCACTTCTCTACTTCATTTTCCTCTCATTGTCTTTTTCCAGGCTGGAAAATCCCAATCAATTCATTCCCTTTTTTTTGAACATCATCTTTGCCACTGTATTCAAAGCTTTTCTAGTTCTACCATGTTTTAATGTCCGTTCCAGAAGCCTGTGGAAACAAATCTTTTCAGAACTGATAAACTTTCCTTAATAATAATATAATGTTTCAGATTTTGAGAATATACAGGTTTCTTTTGCAGTATGTTTTCATTCAAAATTAGCTGCAGAGTTCGTCACTCAGGTCTCAGAAGCCAAATAAATGCAGGCTGGGTATGAACTGCACGCTCACATGTGTACAATTGTTTCTTCATTGTTTTTACAGTTTATTGCATGTATCTGGCCATGTAATTCCTAGCCCTTGTGTTTTCTCAGTCAATTTGGGGAGAATCTGTTTATCCCTCAAGGGAAATTATGGGAAAGTACTGGCAAGCTATCAGCTTTCAACTGAGTTAGTCAGCATTCTTGCTGCAAAATATCAGGTTAAAAAAATACAGGTCTAACTGTAGTCTGCAGCGGGGTAATTTACTTGCTCTCCAGGGACATCCAAAGGAGGGTAGAATTTTTTATTTATGTGTGTAGGTGGATTTTAGGGTTAAAATTTGAATAAGAGCTTTGGTTTACTGCTATGTCTTCGCAGGCTATTTTGGTGAACATTTTTACTAACTTTTTAAAAATGCTGCTATTATTATTCTTCCTGTGCTTGGTATTTGAAATAATTATAGTGAGAAGATTACCCAGTGAGCACTTGGATTAAACACTGGAGTGAAGACATAAGGTGCTGGTCAACACCTCTGCACAGAGCAGTGGGCTTGGAAGAAGCCAAGTTCTTGGACCTCCCTCCTATTGATACCCACTAGAGCTGTTAGCTAGCATAGGCCCCTGGATTTTGTTGATGAGCTGCTTTGCACAGAGCTCATCACCTCAAAATTCAAAACATAAAGCTCAAGCTCCTGTAATTGCTGAAAATGAGATTCACCGCACCTAATTTTGAGAGTGCAAAAGCCTCGTATGTAATGTAAACTAGTCAAGTCCCATCTGTAGTCAATGCAGAGAAAGGAATCCATCTGGAGAACAACCATTCTTTCTACTTGAGATGTCACTTTTGGCATGCCCTCAGCAACACAGACAACTGTGGAGCTGACCTCTTTCTTAGAAAGTTAGTGTTGATGCTAGGTGACTCCCATCCTTAGAGCCATCGTGGACTAATACTTGATGGAAAAGAACCTTAATTGTAAAGGGACAAGACTACAGCAAGTGAGAAACGTAAGGGGAAACGTGAGACATAACCTAGCCAGTCATATTATTCTCCTCAAGGGAGCTGGAGTCAGCTTGTAACTGCGCTCCTCACTTAAAGTATAAAGTCTAGGAGTGGAAGTATGGTCATAACTCAGTCTTTAAAAAAAGGTACAGTGTAGAAAGATGTAAATTGAAAAGAAGTCAGCAGTGGTTCTTGGAGAGCAGATATCAGACATCGTACATAGCTGTCTTGCAGCTTCATCTTTCCTTTGGCGTTTTTAGAACCGGTACATATTGACTCCCTGGCAACTCTGTGAGTGGATGTGTGAACATCTCCTCTGGCGTGGCTCAGTTTAGAGGCAGGATGGAGTGAGGTGCTGCTAGCAATATCCTCAGAAGGTTCCAACTCTTCGCATTCCTTACCTTCCCCCAGGGGCACACCCTACCCGTCAAGGAGCAGGTTTGGTCCAGGGCACTTAAGAGTCTGCATGGCTGTGCTGCAAGGCGAGCGTCACCATAAATAAAACAGTCATTGTGCGGCTAACCTGTCCTCAGGGCAGTGGCTCTCAATCAAAGCCCACTCCCAGCACTGCAGGGCAGAAACTCTGGTTACTGCAGCCCTTCACATGAACTGAAGAAACTACCATAACAATTCAGAGAGTGGAAAGATGCTATAAAAGTCTGTTGGGAGGCAGGATGACACCATAAATTCCAGTAAGAAACTTGTGGGGCAAAAACAAAGAAAGAAACTAAGAAAATAAATAAAACACAACAGGCAAAAGTGAAAGTCAAACCAAACTCTAATAACTGCGCGAATATTTTGGATGTTACAACTGTAACTTAACTATTTGAAGAGGCACAATGTTTTTCATGAAAGCAGTGAGGACTGATGTGATTAGGCAACCACAAAACCAGTTGCAGACTTTGATAACATAAAACTTTTCATGATCAATAACTGGTCTTTACACAGTATTTTTTAGAAACGCGAGTTGGAAATAGTTTTGGAAGTGTTAGAGATTTCATCGTCTTGCTTCACAGAAGTCAGCTGCGTGGGTTTTGTTGTACATTGCAATACTTCATTTTAGAAAGGAAGGTTTGTAAATTTGAATAAACAGAATCTTTTTGAAAAGTGAGTTTTGAGGAATGATTTAGCAATTTTTTGTGACTTACCTGATCATTTAGAAACAACCATTTTCTGAAGGAAAATATACTGTCTCCCAAGTAAACTTTCCTGATTTCCTAAGAATAGTATTGTTTTCGGCAAGGGTGATGCAAATGTTAGAAAGATGGGTACCTTGAGCTTATCACTGCTCATTTTTAAATTAACCTAAATATTAGTTGATTTTTTATTACTTGAAATAAACATTAGAGAATAGGAGTGGTTACTGTCACCTCAAGTCTGATCTTGCCATTTTGATGCTCTGTTTTAGAAAGAAGTTCCAGGTAATAATTATGCACTTATGACTGACACCTTCCATGATACATTCTAACTTGTGCTCCAAAAAACACAGGAAAACACACTCAGAATAACATTATACAGTGTGAGTTGTAACTCGTCTGTACAATCAGGCAGAACTACCTGCATGTCTTCCCGTTCAAGGCACGTGCATGAAGAGCCACCATTACACTCATCACTGAAGCCAGTCTTTTCTTTTATCACAGGAAAGGCAACCCACTTCAAAAATAACCTTTTTTTTTTTTTTCTGAGTTCCTCTGAAACAGCACCAAGAGACTTGTATACAGGTATTCCACAAAAAGATTCACGGGGGGTGTTGTAAGACATGGTTTGGGACTAGAGGGATTGTCATTAGCACATTTACATGCCAGAGTTTCTTTATTTGAAATTAACTTTATGCTTAGTTCTCCAAATATACAAAACACACACACTCACCCCTACACATATGTACACATACATACATGCACAAACTTTTTTCCTCAATGAAGGGAATAAATTTCACTACATGACTGCTTAAGTAATTTGACTTTGAAGGCAAAGATTAGAGAACCTCTTATGTTATACAGGTACACGATCTGACCCTGCCATTATTATTTGTTGGCTTTTTGTATAGCTAAATTTCTGGTTATGTTTCAGCTGTAAGGATGCAATGAAGTTCATGGTTAAGACTTTGCTACTGGCTGTCCTGTCTTGCTTTTCACGGAAGTATTGTTCTTGTTATTTTAAGAAATATGGAAGACATACATATATTACTTCAGGCAGTCATAGCACAAAAAGTTTAGAAGTTTGAGTTATTTATAGTCTTGAAACAGAGAGAGGTTGTTTAAAATTTTACTCCCTGAAGCAATATCACTGTATTTCTGAATTTTTCTTTCTTTCTGAAAAACATAATCACATTGTCCCTAATGCTGTTCTGCCAATGAACTACAGTGCTCTGACAGAGGAACTATTTCTCAGAGCAAAAGCATGGCCCATCTGGGACTGCTCAAGGGAGATATGAGAAGGTACATGGTGTGATGTTGTTCCTGTGGTCTGAACATATTCACTTCAAACCGAGCTAAGACTCTTGGAACGGTTGCAGAAGACAGCAGCTGATGGATGATTATACCCAGCACTAAACCTCTTCTTCAGGTTTTACACAACACAACTTAATGATCAGTGTTCTTGGCAATAAGGAACTGCCCTTCTTGTAATGAGCTTCGTTATGAATGGTAAAATTGCCAGGAAACTTACGTATTTTGAGCTGTTATACTCCATGCCTCCTTAGCTCTGTTGTTGTCAGTACTCAGCATAACTAAGGTAAAACTAGCTTGGAAACGTCTCTCAGGACTATACTCACAGTGAGCATGGTGGAGACATATACTGTGATTATAGCATCCCCGACACATTCAGAATTCAAACCTTCTCCTTTCCCAGGATTTTTTTTTTTTTAGCTTGATCACATGCACATCCAGGGAGTTTTATGAGGATAGCACAGTTTGGTTTTCTACTGTGACAATAAAAATATACATTTCTGTGTCATATCCATCATAAAGTGATCCTCTGTTCTTGCTGGTGTAACTCTGCTTTGGATAATTCTCAAGAGAAAGAGTAAGACCCTTTCAATCAATCAGATCATCAGAAGGAGACAGATAAACCTCCAGAGACTCCTGGCACAGGAGGTGGCAGAGGCGTAGCCAGTGCTGTACAGCCACTTTCCAGATTGTCCCATCCCTGGCTCTCAGGCTTCTTCCCTGCCTCTCTGAACTTCTGCAATGCACCCAAGGCTGAGTTACAAGCCATGCACACTCACTGCTTCCCTGCTTTCTGGGAGTAGGGAATGGACGGTGGAGATGGTGTGGCCATTGCACTCCTCTTCAGAAGCGGCCAGCACACCTGATTAGGGGTGTGATACACCACCAGTGCATCTCTGTGCATAGGGGAGGCAGAAGTGAGATGACTACCTCCTTTGAGATGGTTTGACTTTTCTGCTATAACCTCTATCCACAATACTGCACATGAATGGCAGAATTATTTTTTTGTAGGATGTGCATTGTATTTAAGAGGTATTAGCTTGATTTCAAACAGAAATGAAAATGCAAACTATACTGCTATAGAACTTACTATTTGTGTGATAAAACCACCTCAAATGTGCTGAAATTAAATCAAATGGAAGAGTGCAGCTGTTCAGTAGTATGTAGGAAATCTATAGCTTACTTCGAGTTTACATTCTGAAGCTAAGAGTTGGCTTGAAGCTGGATAAAATAATACCATGACATATTTCTGTTGATTTCAGTCAAGACAATTTCTTCTGCCTATCCATAGTCTATTTTAAAATGTACCTTAATTTTTTTCTCCATTCCCAGCTTTATTCAAATGTAAATCTATTTACTTTAGCAGAGTTCTGATATTTATCTCATTTCCTCAGTGTATTTTCCAGTCTTAGGCATGACTTTTCTCTCCTGAAAAACCCAAGGAAGGAAAACCCATTATAGCCTATTACATGCAAACTGAAGCTCAGCACCTGCAAATTGTTGGAGGCTGCGGGGGTATTACTACGTGCTCATGCTGTTTTAATACCCTTTCATAGGCCTCTGAGGTTAGCTTGCTGTCAGTGTGCTGGGCTGGGTGGACCTATCCATGTGACGTGGTGTTATATTCTTCTGATTGCTACTCTACTGTTAAATTATTTGAATCTCCTTTTAGGGAGACTAATCTAGTGAGCTAATTTTAGAGTTTGAAAATACTATAATGAATAAAAAACCTCAGCATAATTAATAATTATGGGGTTTTTCCCCAGTAAAATACCAATGACCGAAACAGACAAAAATGCCACCCAACTCCCTTCCTCCTTACTCTGTAATGATATATGGCTAAACACAAGAAAGAGAAATGGTTGGTCGTTTTACATGTGACAAGAGAGTTCCTACTGGATTTATCACAGCAATACTCCTTTGATGAGCCGGAAATCATGGAGGCATCCTAGGGAAGAATTTTTGTTTCTAGAGAGAATGGTTAAGGTCACTGAGAAAACAAAGAAGAAAGCTTGTATTCATCCTGCTGCTACTAGAGCCTCGCATTAACATTTGGGGCTTTAATTTGAGCAGTGTCAAATACCATAGTGCTTAGAAGCAGCAGTACAAGTATTTGCAGTTAGAATTAAGGCTTTTATTATTTTACCAAAGCGTATGCGCTTGTACATTTTGAAGTATAGAATCACATGTGAGGTAAACCTGGCAGCCTAGGATGGTAAAACTTAGGAAGCTACCACCATTCCAGGGTACTACCCTGTGGGCTGGGAGCCTAGCGTAGCCTTGGCTAAGTTAGGAGCTGGGTACCCCTCATCTCAGTTCTTGTAACCGGTCTGGAGAACTTTCCATCTCTTTTTGTTTGGTAGCTTGGCAGTCTGGGGACTCACCTGAGGTGAAGGGGATCGGCACTCAGTTCCTTTCACTGCCTGGTGGGATGGGATTCCAGATCTCCTGCTTCTAACATGTGTCTGGCCGTTCTCTCTCTTGTGCTTTTGCTTCTGTTCAGCTTTGCGTAAATATTTAGCATTGCAAGAGCAGCAATTAGAGCAATTTCACACAGGCTGTAGGAGAGGCAGTCTCTGCCTCCTCTGAATATTTTACGCATGTGATCAGAAGCATCCTCAGATGGGAAGAATTGAAAGAGCCTTTATTTAGACGACCCAGCAGTCAAGTTGATAGAGTTGAAAGGTCAGAGGTTGTCACTGCTGGGGAGGATACCGGCGGCAATGGACCATTGATCTGCCTGCATATGGCCTTCTTGCAGCTTTATTTTAGTTGACAGGAAAGCACTTCTGCCATCCGAAATAGGTGCAAATTGTTACTTGATCAAAGCATTACTTGAGGTACCAGTATCTTCATCACAGCATGGTTTCTATGGGATTAAATGCATTCCTAGCTGTCAAGTCAGTTCTCAAAGGATGGGCAAGGACCACAATATTGTGGTACTAGGTATGGAGCAGTGCTACTAGAATTTAATTGAAAGATGTGTGCTCAAACAATTGTGTTGCCAAAATGTACGTGGTTCTGATATACTCACCTGCAGAAATGTAGAAAGGCAGGAGTTTTTTTGTGTGTATCTCTAGTTTTAAATGAAGGTTTGATGCGTGTTAATTTGGGACTTCAGGAATCTGTTAAGAAACTTAGTCCCTGATGTGAAGATAGTATCTGGAGGCAAAGAGGTTTCCCACACAGCAGAAGTCAGATTGAGCACCCAGTTGCCTGGATTGTGTGCGTGCCTGTTTCACATAATGCAAAGTGTCCTTGCAACTGTACCTCTTCCGTTGTGGGCACCAAATGACAAAGAATAGCTCGGTCTTTAGCTATTTTTCTAAGCCTACAAGGCAAATTTGGCCAGCACAGTGGGAGAGAAGCTACACCCAAGTAAACAGTCTGATTCAGAGTTTCTTTCCTTTGCCTAAATGAAATGTGCATAGGAGGGGCTCGGCAACCCCGGTTTGGAGAGCACAGGATTCACAAACAGCAGCTTACTGCAGAAATACACTGTGCTGGTGAGGAAGGCTTTTTTTTTGTTGTTGTTGGGGTTTGTGGTTTGTTTGGTTGTTTATTTTCATCCAAGCTATAACAATCTTTCCCAAAGCATGGCGTTTGTTCATCCTTTCTGGGCCGGCAATGCTGGCAACCCCGGTTTCTAAAGTTGATCCACGGAATAGCTCTTTTCTCGCTCTGATGGCTGTGGCCTCCCCCAAGCCTCATGGATTATCCAGGGTACAGAGCACAGGGTCTCCCGGGGAACACAGCACAACGTCCTGCAAACTGCCCCCCGCCACCACCGGCCCGCTGGGGCTGAGGTTACTGCTGCTGAACAATAGGCTGGGCCATATTTCACTGTCAGCGCGGTGACAAATGGTGGCCCGCTGAGACTGTGAGACGTATGTAACTTGGCTGGCAATCAATGGCAAAGGCCACGAGTTGTCTTACATCTTAAAGCTCAGTGAGACGATTTTGTGCCGTATTAGTCTCTGTGTATTAAGTTTCAACAAAGAGGGGGCAGGGGAGGAGGAAAGAGGTTTTCATCTGGAGTTAGGTGATGTTAAATGTTCTGAATAATTAGATAAGATTGTGTGTGTCAAACTCCGTAAAAAGCAGATCATGTTTTCCGATAAGGTGTCTCTGATTCCCTCTGCCTCCCTGCTCTCAAGTACATACATGCACGCATGCACACACACGCACTTTTAAAGTTGTTTCAGGGCTCATTAAATAAGCCAGGCTGATAGCTCTAGAAAATATCATCCTTTCTCAACGAGATAATGAATCCATGCTCTGCACATTTTTGGAAGTCTCAAAAAGTAGCCAAAGTAGGTGAAAATTCACTTTCTGTGGCTGATCCTTTTATTCTCAGCACAGAGCTTTTAAAGCCTGACTAAGCACCCATTGCCTGTGTCCCAGGGCTTACACCACAACGACTGCTGCGCTTCAGCTCAGTTTACTTTCAAAACTCCTATTGAATTTCCAAGGATGTGTGCAAAGCTTACTAGGAATAGGCGTATAAGTATACCCACAATGTAATCCTGGCCCCGTTTGAAAGGAGCCTTGACCAAGTTTGAGACATGCTGGAAAGAAAACCTGATGTGAGGATGTGATTATGCAAGGGTGTCTCTGTGGCCTGAAGCTCCTTCCAAGACTGGAGGAGAAGCCAAGAGGAGGACTGGCCTTACCCCTTCTGCTCAAAGCCAAGTCCGCCCTCACCCCAGGACTTAGCTCTTCTTAGTGGAAAGAAGGCATCTTCCTGAGCAAAGTGGCATTTTGAACATTTATTTTATTCATATCCTCTCGCTTCCCTGGCTGCTGTCACATCAATATTATTTAATTGGGATCTATGGTAGTTTATCAGGCAGAAAGCCTGAAAAGTCTGGGAAGCAAACATATGACAGAGGTAGAAACACCAGGGAAATCACAAGAAAATCGTTAAGGTGAAGAACGTTTTAAAGACAGTGCTACCACTCTGGAGGTCTACCAGCCTGGGAGGACTGCAGCTTAGTTTTTTAGTTCATTACAACCTATTAAAACTGGTATCAGTAGAAAGTATATCTAGGAATGGACTTGCTGTCACTCTTTCCAGACAGGTATCTCCTGTAGTCAGATAAGTCTGTCTTCTGCACCCCACTCCCTGCAGAGGTAAACATGGGGAACATCAATTCCCATCTGTGGATGCATAGGAGCTGTTGTGTGGAGTGATAATCTGAGCATCCTTCTTGCATTGTGTGGCAGCAGGTCCAAGCAGGGAGGCTGCATACCCATTTCCTCCAGATGTATTGGCTGATGGCTCACACGTGTGATGGGGTTACAGAGTCTCTTGAGTGGTTTTGCTGTAGTTTACTCCACACGTATCTGCTGGGCAATAGTTTTCCTTGCTCTGGGATCTGATTACTGTGGAGAAAGGTGGGATGTGGGACTTTGGTTCGGCTGCATGCTGTGGTGGGCTGTGACAGGAGCCCCAGGGCCCTGTGAAAGAGTGNAGTTTTCCTTGCTCTGGGACCTGATTACTGTGGAGAAAGGTGGGATGTGGGACTTTGGTTCGGCTGCATGCTGTGGTGGGCTGTGACAGGAGCCCCAGGGCCCTGTGAAAGAGTGCTCCCCATGGTCGGTGCTCCCTCACAGTCGATCTGGGGCATCCACGAGGCAGCTGCACTATGTCTGGTTCTAGTACATTATGAGAGCTGAGACTGCCGCACTAGACCAAAAACTGATGAAGAAGGGAAAAAATGAAAGCAGCCATCCATATTCCCTTCCACATTTGTTCTTCCAGTGCAAATACTTTATGAGCATAAATAGATGAATGTTAGGCATGACACTGTTATTCACTCCTTCGAGCTCATACTTGTCTGTGAGTCGCCAAACAATTGGGTGAAGAGCTATATATGCTGAACAAATCCTGTGTCCGATGGATGTGAACGAGTATGCAAGGCCTTGGGTCAGGGCAGGACTCTGCAGGGTGCATGGCAAAGGCTGTGAGCCCTCAGGTAAGCCAAGGCTCACTTGTGAATCTCATCTGTAAGCAATTCTTGTAAGAGATGCTGAACAGGAATAATGTCAAGCCCTGCTCTTTCCTGACGGGAATTTTACATTTTGTATTGATGCACACTTGAGGAAATAAATACTGTTTGAAAATATCTATACGTACATGATTAGAGCTGCTAGGAGAGCAGAGGGGGAAAGCGCAGGCGAGTGTGTGATCTCCCTTCCCCCAGCCACAGCACAATGAGACAATATGAAGGAACAAAGCCACTGCTTACAGCCTTATGCAAGGACAGTTTAAAATAAAAAGAAAGATAATACTTTTGAAACCAGGGCCATAATTACTATTTATTTCAACAGCAATTTGCCTTATTATGGTGCACAGCATTTGTTACCTAGGCAACAGGTTTCTGTGGAGGCCTGGCTCAAATTAAAGTAAATCAGGCAAGATCTAAAGTCAATATCAATATTATATTTTAAAACCAAAGGACTAGGGAGTCAGCAATTTCACCTAAGTGTTGTATTTTTTATTGTTGTCATAGGCAGATACAAGCAGCACAGTTTGCATCTAAGTAATACTTTTCTCTACTGTGCCTGACTGATCTTCTTCGCATACATTTGCAAATAAAGTGAATTTTACAGAGTCCTGTTCTTTCCTGAGGAAATAATTGTGGGCATGGATGAGCGACATGCAATACACTGCTGCAACTGTGTGTAGAAGAAGCACCACTGATGTGTCTAATCTGCTTTTTCAGTTTCAAGCCCTTGCTCAAGCCCAGCCTCCACGCTGTTTATGAGCAGGTATGTGCTTTGCTGTGGGCTCCTCCTGGGGAGGAAAGCTTGAATCTGGTCTCTGCCTTGGTACCTGCACCCTCGTGGGTGACCTGAACGGGTGAGTATGGGGGAGTTCTGGGTTCCTGGACCAGTCTACGGCCAGAGCTTATTAATGGGTTGCCGTAAGCATGAGTGCTTTGAGTGAAACTAATAGGCAGGGATGTGTGTGAAAAGCACCCAACCATGGATGGAGAGCATGACATGAGGCTCAACGTCCTCATGCTTGTCTGCAAGACTGCCTTAATTTCACGGCGTAAGCAGAGGCCAAACGCTAGTTTATGAATTCATAAACAGTGTGCGGTTTGACGTTTTTCTCATCTATCAGCAAATAATTAAAGGACTGAATGCTTACAAGTGGGATTTAGGGAATAGAGTGAATAGAGTGCAGGCATACCTTCAAATGTAGCTTTTGGGGAAGAGAGGGTTGTATTTTAAGACTTTCTCTTACCTGGAGGAACACTGCAAATGTAAATCAGTGGAGAAATAAAATTTTTAGGAAAGGTGTCTGACTCCAGCAGATCTTTTAGAGTCCAAGGTAGAACTAATATAGAAAGATAGACCTAAACACTATGAACATAGCGAACACTATGAATATAGTAATCTCTTAATAAATTCTGCTTAAAAAATGCAACTCAGCAAACACTAGACAGCTTGGAAATGAACCATTGATCATTCTAACCTTTTTTTTTTTGCACCTTCTCGCATTTGAATTTTTCTTTTTTGTTTCTGTAAGTACAGAACTTCTCTAAAAAAATCCGTATTGAAAGCTCGAATGGGCCAGAAAACATCATAGGAGTTTTATAGTGAATGGCAATGTAGGTAGGCTCAAGTATTCCCCTCTTTTAGACAGCTCTGAAAACTGTAATCCTTTAATAGGGGATTTCCCCTGCAGATTTTTGACCTATTATATAGATTTGATCAGCTATTACAGGCTTTCCTCTTTGGATTGGGCTTTTACTCTTGGCAAGCCACCATCTTTGTTATCTAACTCTTCCTTAATATACCTCGGTCAGCCTTTCTCCATCCCAGGGCTGTTGAAACGTTAGGACTGTTGTAATAATTACAGACAGACTCCCTGGCTGCTTCGTGGCCGCCTGTCTGTCCCGGTCACCTGTCCTTCGTACCCCTCCGCTGAAGGCAGCGCTCGGGCAGGGTGCCAGACTGCGAGGCTGGAGATTGCTCTTGAGACAGCCACCCACCTTCTGGTGGTACTCTTCAGGGCTGTGGCATTTCCTTTATCTTGCCCCTCACATAGACTCTGGGAGTGCTGAAGAATCATTGAGAGAAAAGAAAGGTCCTGACTGTTAGAGCCATTGGGCAGTGAATATTTTGCTGGAAAGACTTCATTAAGATGCTACGATATGACCCTAAGGTAGTTCCCACTTTCTGAGAGCCTTTAGGAGCTCATGACTGTCAATAAATCCCACAGTGGTAAACAACCCCAGCTGTCTGATGTCAAGGGAACAAGAGCTTTTTAGCAATCTTGAAGTACTTTGCCTTGCTGTGCTGCACTCAGTTGGGTTTTCAAACGTGCACTTGGGGAAGCTGCTTCAGTTTGTGCTGAAAACATCGGAAGCTTTTCTTGCTAGTATGCATCTTGTCTGTTGATTTACTATTTCTAATAATATCAGCAATCGAATGTAGGAAAGACTGTTCCATCTTAATACAGATGGAGAAAGAGGTACATATGTTGAATCATTTGCTTGTTGGCAAAAGAAAGGAGTTTTGCTGAGCTTTGGCAAAAATAGGCATTTATTAGTTGCTAAGTTTCCCCTGAATCCTTCCTGATTACCTCCTTCATAGAGTCTTAGGGAGGTGCAGGACTTAGAAGGTAGCACGTTTTGGACGAGGTGTTATCACTGGCATCCGTGACTGTTAATTATTAGCAAAGGTCCCCTGGTTCTTTTTTTCCGAGAATATTCTGGCCATGTCCCAGTTTCATAACATGCGAATTCCCCACTTCAGTTTTAATAAGCCATTGAACTGTGTATGCTACTGGACTGTTGTTTTTGGAGCTGCTCAGAAATTATTTTCCTTAATGAAAATTATGCCTTATGATGAAAAAGGAAGCTCGTGTTTTCAGTTGAAAATGGTTTTGTTTTGATACCTCAAGCGTCTCATGGGAGAAGTAGTCTGCATGCTTCATACTCCAAAGCCTTCAGCTATGTGGGCTTGAACAAACCACTCCTCCCTTGACCTGCTGTATGAGTTCCTGGCTGTAGGACTTGTTATATGATATCTTGTCCAGCTAGAAAACCTGGGCAACAGAGGGGACTGGAGACAGCTACAGCTTTCATGAACCACCACAGGGACAATCCTGAAATGTTTTGGGTTTTTAAGG
>VZSC01009649.1:226766-288277 GCA_013398225.1 Steatornis caripensis
TTTGGCTTTCTGGTAATCTGCTTTTTGAAAAACATGAAATTTTGTCCGGTAAATGGGTAGTTCTCACCAAGAAGTTAATTTAGCTGAAAACCTGTCAGAAAACTGTCATTTTTTATGAGTTTGTATATCATTAACTGTTTTTCTTTTTTAAGAAATAATGCTGATTTCATCAGACAGCTGGCCTTTGCTGAACCAGAGGAAGGTTTATAAGACTTATGCTTAACGAAATTATAAATGGCTGCACTTGAGACATACATACACAAAGTGCTTAACACAATAGAAACTGGAAAACGTGAACCAACGACCTGCACTTGGGTGATCAAACTCTTCTACTACATAACATAACACAACCTGTAGGATAAGTACTTTACTGCCTGAAAATACTGAGCATTTTACATTAGCCACAACTGCTTTCAAACAATTTCAGGCTGATTTTCCACATATTGGGGCCAGAAAGTCTTGCATGGGAGGTTTTTTTAACTTGCTTGGGTACGATTTTGTCAAGGCTTGGCATAACTGTCTCTCAAAATATCATCTGTCTTCCTGTCTCTGTTCTTATTCTTGCTACACGGTCTTAGATTTTTAAAAAAATAAATATATTGTGTTTTTTAGCTCGGAGCCTGGCACCTTGTTTGGACTCCCCTATGGCAGCAGCAGGTCCTGATGTTCCATTCTCAGACACCTTCATCTCCCCGTTTCAGCCTCCTCTTCAAGTCCTTTGCGTTGCTGTTTGCACAAGTGGGACCTTCTCATGCTTTTGTGTACTTTGTTACAGGTCTCTGAATCACTTGAGTTAATCTCTGAGGATTTTTCTCCTCTTTTTATTGTAATGGGCTACCTCAGCCAGGTTTTGCAATGCTGAAAAGAGCAAGTTGGGGAGAAATTTCCTTCTATCCAAACTGTGGATTTAAAATCCATTGCTTTATGGTATGCTCAATGCTAACTTTGCTTTCTTTGTGAGAGTCAAAGATTTCCCACCTATAATAAAATCATTTACTGGACCTCATGGGTTTGTCTAAAACGCTTTATGCATTTAGATCTCTGTTAAGCTTGTTTTTCATGTCAACTGAACTGCTTGGTAAGATCTTCTCATTTCCTAGCTTCCCTGTGTTCATTTCCTTCTATGCCCATTCCCCCCACCCCCACCCCCCCCCAACTTTTAAGCACAGAGTGGCAAAAAAGTCATCTGTTGGTTAGTTGCAGTCAAGCATAAAATTTCTGAGGTTCACGCCAATTAAGGACTTTCATACTACTTTAAAAGCAGCAAGCACCGAGGAACAGGAAATTCACAGAAAATTGATGGGATTTAGGCATGTTAGTTGATTTTATCCTGAAAACAAAAACTATTGTGTCTTCCAAAATACCTTATGTCTTTTGTCTCTCCCTTCTCCTGCTCCTGTGAGACTGACAGAGCAGGCGCGATTCGCTGACTGACTCTTTTGATGTCACTGGGATGAAAGCCACTGCCAAATTGGGCTATGAGCTTTCAAAATGACTTGGTGTATTATTTTGTGATTGCCTCAATAAAGCTACTGTAGCAAACATACAGCTGCCAGGATACTTTTAATACAATTGTCTTTCTCATAGTGGTTTTGTGTAATTATATTGTGCCCAGGGAAAAAATAGTCCTGCCATGCCTTCAGGATATTTCTGAAGGCTGTTCTTCTACAATATTCATTTTAATTGCTCATCTGATAGGTAAACCTGTTAGTTTACCTATCATGCAGTCGGTCTGGCTTCCTTTGTTATATATATCATGTAAGATCTACCTTTGATTCAAAGAGCTAGAATTAGCTGAGGGGAGATAATCGGACTGGCAGTCCTGCTCTGAAATGTGAGTATCCGAGCCGCAGTGTTAGCTCCCATATTTGCTAACTCTTTGGGACGTGACCAAACCTCAAGTTCAAAGATGCTATTTTTTTAAAGACCTAGAGGTGCTTCGTCCGCATGGGCAAGTCAAGCTTCCTTCCCCCTAACTCACAGATTCTGCCTGTGTAACCTGTCTGACAATGCTGTAGCTCCTGCATCACCAGGAGTAGATGCAGTTGGGTGTCCCTGTAGGTGCCTGCAATGGTTCCGCAGAACCATGTGGAGTAAAGAGAAGCAAATGCTTATTGTGATTAGAAAACAAGAAGGTATCCATCTACTAAATGGACCACGATGCCTTCTGAATAAAAAACATATCTGCTGTGAAGACACAGTTTGGAGAACAAATGAACCTTTCAGATGATTTTCATTTATTAGTCTGTTCTGCCCAACATGGATATGAATGTTGGTTTTTGCTTCCCAGAGGACTGCAGTGATTGCAGACCTCTAGGTATTATTTCACACATTTATTTCATCTTCGCCAAACAATGACCCAAAGCTTCCTGAAGATTAAAGTTAATCAATTTATTTTTAATTGAACTGTATTTTAAAAATCATTACATGTATCATCATTCCTAAGGCAGATCTAAAAATAACCAGAAAACATAACTACTACGGCTATAATTGAGCAGTATCTATCTTTTTAATCACTTGCTGGTTATGTTCTAGGCTTAGCATCTATGACTGAATATTCAACAAAACATCAGCAGGATTTTCTTACTAGACTCCTACTTTAGTGCCCGAGGCATAAATTATTTCTTACTTTCAGCTGCTAGTAATCCAGCCGGTACTCAGTATTTAGTATGCTGGATCTGCGATAGAAAACATGTCCTCGCACAGGCAAGTGCGTTTGACTTCAGTACAGTATTAAATAACTAATGTTGTGACAATCTTTCAGAAATTTCATCACTCCTGCTTGTCAAACGGCTCTTCAACACGTTTACAAACCGGCCGATAGCAACGTGGCTTGTGAGCTCAGCTTAAATAGCGGCTCCAAAGATATAACTTCATTTACAGATCAGAAGAGACTTCAAATTTCTGTCAGGGTGTTTTACGAACCACTGAACAAGCTGCCAGACACAGGGATGCTCTCAGAAAAACCAGGAGGAGCAGTGGTGCTGCTCAGCAGAGGATCCCGTGCAATTCCCCCACTTCAACTCCTCTGCATCCCTGCCGTGAGTGACAGCGCTCTGATGAGATGATCCTCGGGAAGGGTTTCTTTCAGTTAGATAAATACGTAGGCATCCACACACTCTGCCTCTTCCTATTTATTAAAAAAAAAAAAAAAGAGTCTGAAAAGCCTTTCTACCCATATTGTACAACAGTGAAATGGGATAACTGCCCGTGGCTCTGACATATAATCAGATTCCAGATGCAACAGATTGGGCAGGAGATTATCACTAACCTATTCCCATTTAAGCTTGGGTGACAGACTATTCTTCTTCATTAATATGTTGATTTTTTTATGTACAAACAACAAAAGGAGGAATATGGGATGAAATAAGGAGGTGGATGTGGAAGCTGGTTCACATTTTGTCTTTAAAACCTATGTTGCACCTCCAATGGCTCTAAAGATGGACTTTTTACAGCATCGTGATGCCTGCCTTGTATTTTTCCTGTTTGAATGTATTCGTATTTAATCAGGGTATTATTGCATATTTTTCCACATACTGCCTTGCCTGCAGCTATGGCAGCAGCCTTTTAGAAGAGTCTTTTAAACAGTGACTAAATAAAATAAATATAAGCAGGAAAAGTGTGGAAGCTGTTCGATGAGGACAGGAGCATTCGGGATGCAAGAGGTGCTATTTTTGTGTGTTGACCTCTAATAATTTGCATAAACCACCTGCCTTAGTTTATCCAACTGTTAAATTGTTATAAGAGCACATTTCTCCCCCCAAGGGTTGCGGACAGAACTCATTAATGTTTCATAAACACTTTCAAATGCTTTTGTAAGATCATCCTATTCATAGTGGGTCACACTAATGAGACCTACTGATAAAAGGTAAAACCCGGGATTATTAGGATGTTATTCACTTTCAAACACAAATATTTTGATGGAATATAACAATCATGGCACCCTTACAATGAGAAATTTATAATAATTTTAATTAAAGCATTATTTCTAATTAAACCAGCATGAATTCTACAGCAATAACATCAATTTTTTCATTGACAAGCCAATCAAAATTCTGACACTGGTAGTCAGAAATTTTGTAATTAAATTCTTTATGATACATCCCAGCTCTTACTGTGACTTTTATCCATCTCAGTACACAGCGCTGCCAGCAGCTTTCTACAATAATTCAATAATTTCTGAGCGAGAAGCCATTCATTTATAAGCCACCCTCTCCATCCCCTGTGATATAAACCTTTCCTAATAATAAAGCCTGGATTTTCTTTTTTCTTCAGATCCATTTAAGAAGGTTATTGCCTATTTCCAGTGACTCCTGAAATGGGCCAGATGCATCTGTATGAGCCACGTGTTGACCAGAGGCCTTCAGCAGCAGGACTTACTCTCACGTCCCATAGCATCTCCAGGTGGCTTGGCTGGGGACAGGGGACCGTGGGACACCAGGCAGCCGCGTGCCTCTAGCGAAGGTGTGAGGGCAGGGTGCAGTGTGGCAGATGTTCTGACACACACAATAACTCCCGTACGAGGCAACGAAAAGCCAGCCTAATTATTGATGCACAGACACCGACAGGAGCTAGAGTTTGTCCTCTTCTGAATCATGGAGATTTAAAAGATTTGCTGCATTACTTCAGTTTTCCAAAGAAATATCTGCATTTTCAAAGGTGAAGTTTCTCCCAGACAGGTCCAAGTGTTTTTTCCAGGGTGCTCGCAATTTTTCTTGACGAGGATCCCTGAGGGTGAGGCTTAGCACCTTGTGGAGGATGCTCAGTTCTCCAAAGCTGTGCATGAGGTACAGACTGCATACACTCCAATGAAGTTCAAGCCTGCTCCATCCAAAGCTGGTAGAATTATGGCAACCAGGATTTCATAAACATATAAACGATATTATTATATACTCTTTTCCAGGTCTTTTTCCTCTGTTTTCAGTCCTGGGACTGCCTAATAGTTGTTAGCTTTGTTTACACAAGTTTCCCTGAAGAAGTGCCTTCTGGAGAGAAGGATCTGTGCAAAGATTTCCTCTCTATCCTACACATTTTCACAGCCTGCTCTAAAGCAGGCTGGAAAAGAGAAGTCGTGCTCTGCATCACTGTATTTTTAGGCAACTGATCATAGTGAAACATTTGATAATGTATGTTATATGAAGCAGAAAAGCTGAAATGACAACAGTGAATTGTTTCAACACTGCAGAAATTAATTTGCAGCTAGCTTTTTAATTTACAATTCCAATGAAACTAAAAAGTTGCTGCAAAACATTTTGATTTTTCTAAAACTCGGCTTCCAATGGAAAAAATACAGTAGCAATTGGAATACTGAATCCTGCTGGTGATTCTTGAGGCTATTTGACTTTGAACCCCCTTTCTCAAAAATACCTTTTTTGAGGAGGTGGTGTTGGGTTCAGGAAATGCACCCAGCAGTTCAGAAGGAAAGTTCAGCTCCACGCATTGCATTGTCCTCCAGTGGAGCCTTTCTGCCCCTGGCAGGGTGCCTAGGAAAGACAGCCTGCAGACACAGGCATCTAATTTAGGAGCTCCAAGGCTCCTGTTTAGATGTAAATAAAACGTCTCACTGTGGGTTTTCCTCAACTCCACATAATCAATTTTTGCAGTAGAAGGAGATGATCAGCAAGGTAGCAGAGGATATTGTGTGGCAGAAAGAACATCTTGGCTGCTGAGTAATTCAGCATTAATTGCTTGGAAAAAAAATATCTTGGCCCTTTAAGAAGGCAAGCAGGCCCAGGTTTACAAGGTTTCCATACAGCCACTGTATACATGCTTGAAAGATAAAAAATCAGTTTTAAACATACGTGCTTGATATCCAGTGGAAGTGAGCTGGTAAAAGGTTACGCTGTCCAGAATGAAGGGAATATTACATTTACCAGGAGTCTGTATATGGAGCACTGCTAGTGCTAAAGAACTGTAGTTTTTCTAACTTAAGGTACAAGTTTGTTATCTGTCAATGTGAAACAGCTTTCAAGAATTCTGAAGGTAATAAGTAATGTCGATGCTGTTGCTTCATGAAAAGTACTGAGCTCTTAAGGAGGCCACTTTCTTTGCTATTGACCTATTAAATTCTATGAAATTTAAAAATGTGGGCCAGAGCTGGCCTAGAAATACCTTTTTTCTGGAGAGATTGAAGGCTGTGATTCTTTACTACAATGACCAGAAGGAGGTAACTGACTGTAAGGGACATCTGCGAACATGCTCGCTGTGGAGCATTAAAGATCAAACAGCCCACTTCTCCCCAGCCAGCTATGGGGATACAGCTGGTAAGCAGCCCACACGGCGGCCCTTCTTTTCAAAGCTTCTGCTCTTGTCCCTGAAGTACATAAGGCTTTTCCCAGCTATATGGATGACTTTATGGACCTTTGTCTTCTAATGAAACGCAGAAGCAAAATGTTCCTTTGCAAGCCTCTTGAATGTGGAAAGAAACTTTTCTTGCAAGCTTTCCCATTTGCACAACAATTTTTGAAGGTCTGCCAACTGTATCAACAGCAAAACAGCACTGGACTGTGTTTAACAGAAGTTAAAAACATGATGCGAATGTCCCAGAAGCTATGGTCACGTTGTTGACCCTTGTAACACAGCCATGGCACAACTGTAATGAAACACACTCCATTTGTCTACAGGACTTCTACAGTTCCCACTGACACCTAGAGGTGGAAGTACCTTTAAAATTATGTGAATGGTGATCCAGATGCAGCAAAATCTCCATCAGAGCAGCTGAACCCTGCTCTACTGAAGAGATGGAATGAGACAGCGAAGGGCCTCGACTTCGCCCACGGCTCCTGCACAGCCTGAGCGCTCCCCTGTGAGCTGGAAGGCGCTGACCTGGCAAAGCACTGTCAATCGAAAGTGACAGCCACTCCTGTCACCTCTTATCTTCTCTGCAGCTCAAGGACCAAAAGTAAAAAGCTCACTGTAAAGAAGATCCAGGGAAGATATCTTCTGAACGTCTGTCAGAGGCTATCCATGTCATTGCTATTCTCCCTATACGCTGTAGAGGATACAAACAAAGCCTTTATGCCATTGAGACAAGAATTTGGACTCACTTCTTCAAAAAATGGGAGCTGTAGTATGAATGTGTCTGATAGATACATTCACTGCTAGGAGATGCTAGATCTTTTTCACCACTATACTCAAAAAGAGCAAGGATCTTTGTTCTTCTCAAACACGGAAGCCACTGAGTGATACTACTTCTATACTAATAGCTTTCCTGTTGGCAATCCATAAGCTCACAGAGGAAGTTTTGCTGGCTAGTCCTGCTAGCAAGATCAGAACCACCTCACTGAGGGAGCAAGCCTGTTCCATATGGGGTTAAAATTGTACAGGCAAGGTTTTGTTCTTACTAGACGCATTGTACTCCCTTGTACTACTGCACGGCTTTCAGCATCACCCAGCGCTATCTTACACTGCTGGCTACACTGGTGGGCAACCATCTAATCTGCCATCTTCTGAACAACCATGTACGCTTTGGTGTGCTAGAGAAGGTTTGCCACAGGTCCATGCCTGTTCCTTCACTCTTCAACGTCTATGTCTTTGTGTAAGTTCTTCCGTGATGATTATATCTTCACAGCACAACCCCCCATTTCTGCTTAGGTTAAAGGTGTCATTACACTCCTGATGATTTGGAAGCTCCACTGTAACATTTCCAAACCTCACTACGAACTCATTACCAAATGAGCAAACCCAGCGCAGAACAACTTGCTGTCACACTTTGCTGCCAACGAGTCCAAAATGAATCTCATCTGAAGCATACAGGCATAGCTTTGGACTGACGATTGGCTTTAAAACGCATCTGAAAAAACACATGAGGACATTAAAAATAATACCTAGCTCCATGTGAGAAGGCTGATGCCCTGATTCATGCACATCTAGAAATGTGTGTGCTGAGTGCATAGCGTTTGTGCTGAACAGATCTCTGGTTGTGTAACTGAATGCAATGATTAAAATAAAAACTTCAGGATCAGAATCAACATCAGGTCAGTGTTTACCCTCTGTGGCACCCATTTTGCAAGTCTTTTTAGGATCACCATTCTCTTAAAGCACCTGCAAAATCTCCATCTGTTCTTCAGGGCCCTGGGCTGCTCGTGTCCCAATCAGACCTCTTACAGACAACAAAAAAGCCTCTAAGCATGAGCTCATCCTGGAAACTACAATTTGCATTAAACTGTTTTAGGCTATATCAGAACTTCTTATACCTTGGGAAAATGAGGATGATATGAGCAAAATGACTGGTCACTAGTTACAGACTGCATCATGAATCAGTGTTGATGAGAAGTATTTGTCAAATGTGTTTTACACTTAATAACAAACAACTTCCAAAACTGTCTGTTGGTAGCTCACTGATCTGAATTTAATTAGCCAAACGTTTCCTATAATTAAGTTCAACATGGGAATCATGGCCTTCAGAACAATTCTTATCAGGAAAATCAGACTCTTACTGTTCTCCAAGGGACTGAGCTCTCTGCTGTGTTAACTAGGAGATCCCTCCATTACGTTGTATTAATAGTTCCAAAGTCCAGGCAACGGCGTTACCTAAATCCACTAAATGCATACTAAACGGCAATGTCAACAATTTAACAATCTAGTTACAAGCAGTAAGTTACAAAAAGAAGTCAAGTTGTCTCCGTCTTTCCTTAGTTTTCTCCTTAATGGTCTCATTAGTTTTTGTAGTTGGGCATAGCAGTTAATGGCCTCAGCAATAAATCCAGCAAAGTGAGGTTTTAAATCATCAAGGTAGATCTGTGCTACTGGTTTGCCTTGCTATTTTCCATGTTGACCTCTGCTACCTTTATTTAGGTCATGCTCCCTTAACTTTTATGGTTTCGGAGTCTAACAGGCAAGAGCTAACTCCAAAATGTGAAATCTTGACCATGTACATGCCAGGTCAGTGAGTGCTCCAGCTCTACAAAATGATGTATCAAGGCCTTCCAGGATTGCATTAGCCTAAAATCAGAAGCATTTGAAAACAGTGATAATAAAACCATGGTTTCTTTTTATTTGCCTCTTGCGGTTCAGAACTTTATTATTCAGGCTTTGCCAGCAACCCTATGAGGGCCAGAGAGTCCCTTTTAAAAGACAACAACACAAACGGTTTTTATTTAATCATGTGACTCGAGGATGAGGGAGCTTAAGGAAGAACGGCAAGGAAAAAAAAATCGCAATCAAATCTCAAGACTCATAGCGATGTGCCTGACACAAAGATCCTTCATTGCAATTTCAGGATCTGTGTACTATGGTAATAGTCAGATTAGTGATAAAGATCATTGCATTTTGTGTTTCCTTTCTCTTGGCAGCTTTCATGCCTGATTCACCATGGTGTTTATTGAGTCCGGGGATGTTCAGCCGGTGCGCAACTGGAGTAAAACTGCCACAAATCATGCCCTCGACGTGGTCCTTCCTGTAGCCACTAACACTTTATAATGTTGTCTAGAAATCCAAAAGAATGATTTAGTCAAGCCATGGCTTCTATTTAATTTTTATTAAACCTGGCTCTCTGCCTAAATTCTCAGCATTTTGAACTTGAACTTAGGCTAGAATATATTGCTTTATCCTGAACATTTGTAACCTTTATCGATCTGCTCAGGTAAAAGCACAGAGTGAAAGGTCTTTATTATTGATGTGGAAAACATTACTTCTCCATTGTTTTCCAGTCCACAAACATCTGTCATTTTCTCCTTGATAAATCGCCATGAGTATTCCTTGCTCTGTGCCTAGAAATTCCATTCACTTTTATTTGGTGGGATCCAGGTGTTTTTCCATATAGTTGAAAAACAGCACTTTCTCCATGTCTAAGATCTGAATACAATCATTTTGCATGAATACAGCTTACTGTGGTCACTCATCTTCTCAGAGAAACGTGGTCTTTTCCTGCAGCTTTGGGGATGCCCTCTGAGGGACCCTGCTGCATTCCCTGCAGCAGTACCGCCCAAAGGACAAGCATCCTTCTGGAGAGCACAGCAGCTCCACCGCCTGCTCCTCCCCGTGCATGGATATTTTTCAGGGGAAAGTCAGTTGGCAGCAGGGACTGCTGTGCACAGCTTCGCTTTCTGGTTTTATCACCCCCGCCCCTCTTCTCCCTGGGCTGTGAGAGCCAAGCTCCCCCCAGCAGTGAGGAACCAAACACCTGCCCCTGCCTCTGCCCCAGGGCTTGTGGGCGTAATATCATGGCTAATGGTTTTTTGATTTTGTTTTTCTGCCTGATTCTTGATGTCTCCAGTCCTTGTATCTGACAGTTCCAGCAGAGTAAGTAATAATTTTCATAGCTGTTGCAAGCCCCGTGACCCGGCCACGGCCCGGGGAAGCTTGCTCCGTGCCTCCACCCTGCCAGGACTGCCATTCCAGCGCCCTTCTTGCTCTTACGACTTCTGAGGCAGAAGCAGCCTCCCAAGGTTTTCGGTCAGTGCGCGGCTGTCATGTCTCATTTTGCCTGATACACATCAAAGTGATACCTTCGACAAGTGCATTTTCCTATGCCATTTGTTGATTTCACCTTCTAATTCCACCTGCTGGGACCCAAACTGTCACCACATTGGTCACCAGGGCATAGAAAATTTCAGTGGCTATTTCCTGTCTCTGAGGACTTTTTTTTTCTAGCTATTAGCATTTAAGATGATTATAGATTATTATTTTTCTATGTGTGTTCTGTTTGTATGAGTATGCATTCAGGCCATTCACATTAATTGTTCATTCCTGTCCGGGCCATACGTAGTTTGTGTATTTTTTTTGCATATTGAGGGTAATATAATTTATTCTTGTACAGACAAGGTGTGTGTGTCTGTGTGCATGCAAGCAGATTAATGTATTCATCTCTTCATATATGTGCAGCGTGTTCGTGTCTCACGCAAAGATCAGCTAATGTGGTTTGTTCTTCCGCATGTAGTACGTCTCTATCTGCATGTTGATACTTCTCAGCAACACGCTGTTCGAATCATACATTAGGTAAGGAAGTCTGCACTGCTTCCTAGTGGAGAATATTTATTTCAGGTTTTCATTTTCAGAAATGAATTCAAGGTGACGTTCCACCATTATGAAAGACAAAAGAAAAGTGTTTCACTTGACTGAACTCTTTACTCTGATTGGGAGCAATGTTATGTTCCCAATGCACTGAAGAACATCTCTAGATCCAGTAGGTGGGATCCATTTCACCTGTTGTTGGCCATTGTAAAGTCAGGCTAGTCCAAGCTCATCATCTTGGCTCTTTCTGTAGTCAGTGAAAAAACCACAGGTCTAGAGACTCCCTCTGTAGACATCCCATTCTACGATAGCTGTCTAAAGCAGTTGGGAGGACAGTTGTCTAGGGATAAGTGTTTGTAGTAGGCCATTGAAGCTTTTTGGCTTTTGCTTTGCTAATGTGGGAGGAGAACGTTGCTCACCTCTTTATCTGATGAGGTGAGTCCTGGGACTCCAGAAAAGCAAAACCAGCTGAACTGAACCTAGCAGTCTTTCCTTTTATATGTTTCATGACCACAGTTTTCCTTGCAAGCGTTTTTCAGGTCTAGACATGACACACACTGGATGAAAGGCATTAAAGGAAGTGGACAAGAATATATTAACTATAAACAGCACAGGCATTTAATAGCATAGATCCTGGTGCAAAGCTTCAACAGAGGAAATGTGGATGCAAGACTAACTCCAAAGCCAATGAATTACGATCCCCTTGAATTTATGGGTTTGCGTTGGATCCTACAGGTGAATGATGATTATCTTGCAAATGATAAAGTCATTTTCAGTACAGGGGCAAGGCCAGGAGCTAGTGCTTGTATTGGCCTGGAACTGCTGGGCAGACAAACAGGGCATCAGTGCTACAGCATTGGTAAGGTCAACATGGAATTTAAGTCAGCTATCCTCAATAACACATGAAGATATTCAATAAAAACATCAGGGTACAGGCAATGAACAATTAATACCCAAATTTTGATTATTGCTCCCACAGTATTTGTGAAAAGAAAGATAGGAATCCAAGGCAAAACCTGGTGCATTTTGGCCATTTTGTAGCTATTAAGACAGAAAACAAACACAGATTTGGACTGGGAAAAACTGCAAGATATTAATTATCCAGTGGAACTGGTTTTACCCTCATCAAAAGGGTCTTGGAAGTCTAATAGGATACTTGAATTCAAACAAAAGTGAGAGAGATGAGCTTTCCCTTTTTTGGCTTTGATATGCTTGAGACAATCAGTAACTTGATGGATCTGGGGAAGCACGCTTGTTTATAGAACTGAAAGCTTTTTTATGAGTATCAACTTGCTGATATACGTGCAGATTTGTAGAAGTGAACTCTTACTTTGTTCTAAACCTCCCTGTTTAAGCTGGATTTTTTACATATGATGAATGTAGTTTATCCTTGCGCAGGGTACCAGAATGATACAATGCAGGGGAAATACCTGCCAATATTAATTTTTAAGGGCTGAGAAATTTGTTTGTTTGTTTTTTTGTTTGTTTGTGATAATTGCACTGGACTTTGGGTGGAGCTGAATCCAGCTCTGCATTTTAATAAGAATGTTTTGGATTTAGCTGATTTTACTATCCTAAATATGGAAATGCTTCAGATTAATACTTTCTTTTTTTTAGGGCAGTAATGCCCGATCTGCCTTAAGCACACCTCATTGCTGTAGCTTTTCATTATGCTCTCTTTTCCTCCTCTCCTCCATCACCCCATGACCCATGAGTCCCCAGTGTCCCTGCCTTCTGAGATCTATAGCTCTATATTTACTTACTACCAAGCAGGATATTCTTTTCTCTGCTGGTTGAACCTGGGGGTGAAAAAGAGAATGAAGAAACATAACAAACTTAACAGTTCTCTCTCTTCTGTTCTTCAGTCTCAGCAGTACCTCTGCTCGCTCTGCTGTATCTTATCTTTAATGTTGTCATGCCTCACTAAGAAGTCTTGACTCATGGGTTGGGAACTACTGCTTTTGGTCATGACTTGTTACTTTTTTTTTCCTTTGGTTTATCACATCTGAGCTAACTCGACAGCTTTCGGTAACTGCCAGACTGTCAACACTGGACCCAGACATTCCCTGTGTACAGAACCAATGTGGTCATGGCTTTCCAAGTGCAGCATCTGAAAGCCCTCTGCTCCCTGCTTCTCTTCTGTCTGCACCAAATATGCCTCAGTCCTTTCCTGGAGGGATGGCACTGGCAGCAGGGGAGATTTGGCTCCTTTGCCCGCTTGCCCCGCTGCCTTTCGGTTGAGATGCCAGCCTGGGAGTCTGCAGTGATGCTGGTGTTGGGATGTGGCTTAGAGCAGAACTGGAATGACTGTTTCCCATCTGGTTCAGAGCAGCTGTCAGATGATAACGAATGCCAGTATCCAACGGCAGGAGCCTGTTTTTGTTGTGCGTACATGTTTGTGTTGTGTGTGCGTAACTTCTGAACTGCCCCTGCGCTGGGAAGCAGTTTGCTTCTCTTCGCTAACAAATGCACAGAATGGCTCATGTAAAGGTGTCTATTAGCCTGCACTATGGTTTGCAAAGCATAGTTTACATTGCTCTGCCTTACTAGCTAAAAGGCCAGGTTAATGTGTATGTGTCAAAGTATTTAATGAACCATTAACTAGAAATACATTTTATTTATGTTTTGCAAAGGGATCTGGGGGAGATGTCAGCTTGACATCTTGACTACGAATCAGAAATGACTGTGATAAGTCCTTCATTTAAAATATAACATGACCCAATACGTAAAACACCAGCTGTTTATATGCTTATGTTGCTTATGTATGGCATTGACATACAAAGCATGCATGTGAAGCAGGCTACGTGCAGGGTAGTCTTTCTGCAAGGATGACATGTTTTCGAGAGTTGTAGAAGTATCTGAAGGCCTGTTGCAAACCCACAAAATGGAAACAGGTTCAAAACTTTCCACAAACAGGACATTTTCAAATAAAAAAGAGGATTTCTTTCCTGTAGCAGGACAATTTAGATCCCTGCCTAAGGAAAAATGAGGACTATTTCAAAACAGTATGGGGAAGCGAGAGAAACTAAATAAAAGGCAGGTCATGTTAAAAACCATTGCTTCTTGTTTGCGATTCTGGCAAAGTCTTCTGTGAAGTTTTAGTTACCTCAAGAACAGACTGGGTTCAGTTCAGAACAGAATGGGACCAGCTTTCCAGCGCTTGCTCAGAACAGAATGGGACCAGCTTTCCAGCTCTTGCTCTTGCCCATCTGGCTAAGGGACTTTGTGCGCTTGGCCAGGACCCGACAACTTTCGGGACTGCTGGTGTGTGGCATTTAACCAAGCAGAGCAGCTGTTGCTTGTTGTAGAGCCAAGATCTCACCCAGTCCCTCACTGTGAGCTTGTCGCATAACCTAGCCCGATAATGGAGATAATAATGTTTGCCCTTCTTTAGAAATTACTTTGAGATCTGCCAAAGAAAAGGGCCTATTCAAACGCAAAGCCTGATGCTTTTATTTATTAATAGATATTGTGCCAGTCACCAGTCTGCTCCTGATGCCTAGTGCTGCTCTGAAAACAGAGGATCTGCCTGCTTGATTTAACCCAGCCGGCAAGTTGAGGCCTAGGGCTGCTTCGTGATATTAGCAGCAGCACAATGCAGCCAGATGTTAACCAGCAACAACTCAAGCTAGGTGTTATCCTGCCTATTTCTCCTCTAAAACTCAAACAAACATGGACTGCCTAAGCTCACTTGCCAGCAGCACCGCTGCTTCTGACGGTTCTCGAAACACTTGTTCCCTTAGAGGATCACATCTTCTTGAAAAAAAAGAATAGTGGTTACAGCTGAAACTATCATCTCCCTCAGGGAATATATTTTGTCTACTCCATAGGACTCATAAAGGTGGCTGCTTTGTGCTGCTCTGGTAAGCACAGCACAGGACTGAAGTGGATTCGTCCAGTACATTTCCATTAGTACAGCACTACCTGGTGTTTCTGGTCAGATCAATCCCCGCTAAAATTTCCACAGGACAGGCAGGAAAAAAAGAAATCTTCTTTCAAGCTCACTCTGGCTCGATCGCTCTGCTGTCAATGATTAGGAAGTGGAAGGTCTGCTTGTTGAATTTTGTGCCTTCCCTGTTTTCTTTTTGACTGCACTTCCCTGCTGCGAATAGCCTGGTGCTAATTTCAGTCAAAGCAAAATTCTGCTGGATCCATTTTTGCTGTCCTCAAGGGAGGGTTTTATTCAATTACTCTCTCCTCTACACTTACAGTAACAGATGACTTTTTGAAACACTTCTATTAGAATGAAAGCAGAGGGCACGTTTCCACTGGAAAAGTGGTAGACAAACATTTGTTTCACCAGATGAAACCTAAGTGGAAGTAACTTCAGTAACGTACTTTTACAAAGTTGGTTCCCGGAGCCGGTGCGTTACAGTCTGTTTATTTTGATTTCGCATGTCTAGAATTGATTTCTCATATTAGAATATTGCCTCTAGCCACCGAAGCATTTTCATCCCAGACATCACGTCAGCTGATGCAGAATTTTAACTGCATCCTTAACCCCCCCGTAAGCCCGAGGGAGTATAGTAGTCCTGCTGCTAGATGTACATCGGGGTGTTTCGATACACGAATGACGGTCTTAAGCAGGATCCAACTGATTTCCGTCGTGAGCCCCGAACCAGCGTTTTCTCGCTCTCCTTCCCGCCAAGAGGCGGGCAGGGCCAGCGGGCGGGAGGAGCAGCCAGGAGATGGCAGCCTCGGCGTTGCAATGCGCGCCCGGGCTCGGCTTTTCAGGGCGTTTTCCGAGGGGAAATTCCTCCTCATTAAGCATAGAAGTACAATATTGCGTATCGCGTGTTGTCGTGGATTTAAAGAAAACAAAACAAAACAAAACAAAACCACAGGGGTGTTTTGAGGGGAAAGCTGTTCCTTGCCCCGGGGCTGCCTCCTGTGCTGTGGGCAGAGAAGGCGAGATGGCGGCGAAGGGAGCACGACTGGAGAGGTGTTAGGCTTGGTGAGCTCGTTCTGGTCGGCGAGGGCTGAATTTTCACGTGGTTTAGATCAGTGTCGTTTATAAATGTTAGAAGAAGAGGGTCACTGGAGCAAACCAGGAGAGAAAAAGAAAAGGAAGCATTAAAATAAGTCCTGTTTGCTTTGCTCTGATTGTGAATACCTTTTAATGATGTTCTCCCTCACGACAGGGTGGGATTTTCCTTGGCTTACTTCAGTTTCCATTGAAGTAACTCGGAAAATTATAAGAGGTTTGGTGGAAACAAACTCCAATAATCTGGGATTCTCGGAAGTGCCCTTCCTTTCCAAGAAACATAATTCTTCTGCGATCGAGAGAGCTCTATCCTTCACAGAAGCTTAATGCTTCTTCACTTTTGATGCTGCAAATGTATTGCATCAGAAATAAAGCCCAGTGCAAATGAGATTATACATTGAGCTCCCTACTCAAAGAGATTAAATTGCACGACATTTTAAATATCTCACATTAATATTATTTGGTCCTTCATTTCATTTCTCTGTCTGACATTTGGAATTTATTGAACAGACCAAGTTACCCTTGGTTTAATTCATTGTCTTCAAGGAGTTGACATATATAGTGAATGTGGCTAGCTGTCTTTAAACAGAGATTTATACCTCTTATTAGCAAATTCCTGGAGCTATAAATGCTTTTTTGGTTTTCATGCCTCCACAGTGTTGCCATGAATTGACAGAATCACTCAGAAAGCGAAGCTATTTTCGAGTGTCTCCCTGGTCAATAAGGAAAAAAACGTTCCTTTTGCAAAAGAAAACTGTTTCTCTTCTGCATGAGTCATGACTCTGCTTGTATGCACAGAGCGGAAGATTTCCAGCTTCTCAGGCTTCACTGGCATTCGGGGTAGGTTTCAGCCAGCCAAGATTCACATGTGGAAACTAAATATGGTCATAGGGTTACACTCCCATTTTTTGCCCATTACTCAGACTCCTGCATGGTGTATTTCAGTGCCTACTCCCTTTCTGCTGCTGGGCATCTCCCTCTCCAGTGATAGTTTACTCTGTGGTTAAGACTAGTAAGATCTTAGCACCAGTTGCAAAGAAGTAGCGTGTTTCTTCTTCTGCTTAGGAGTACTATATGGATAAAAAGTCCCAGTATTAATCCTGGGAGGGGAGTTAAAGGCTAGATACCTTTATAAAGGTCTGTGCTAGAGGGTGTCATCTTAAGCCTTACTCCAGCTTTCAGCTGTAGTAATTGCTACAGTTTTCATGGTAGAACCAGCCAAAAATAGAAAAACAAGAGGGAGAGAACATGTTGTTTTTCTGCAAACAAAACAGCTCATGTATTTTCAGCAACAAGAAGTCAGAGGGACATTTTTATAATTATATACAACAGCAGAAGGGTTCTGATGTCATGGGAGCCAGAAAAATACATCCTAAATTATACTACATTTCACCACGGAGGTTAATCAGTGAGCCAGCAGCATTTTTAGGTCCCTGTGAGGGTGTTCACCCTCTGCTTGGGATCAGTCAACACGTGCGGCTGTGGAAGAGCAGTGGTGAACACAAATTACCGGGGTCTATCAGCTACGCACTGCTCTGAAGCGGTGACACAGCTCTCGGCGAGGCGCTGGCTCCCTTCCCATCAGCTCTCCCAGGGATCCCTCGTCCCCTCCTCCAGCTTTATAGAGCTGTGTGGGAGTAGCAAGGGGCCTGATCTCACGCTTCGGGCTCGGCTTTGACCTCTGTGTTCTCCATTTGTCTCAAAGCTATTCTGTACTGCCTGAAGACACAAATCTCGAGGCACCCACCAGCGGAGAGGTGATGTTTGCTCTGGTCCCAGTTTCCAGCTTCAGACTCCATGCAGAATTCTTTACAGAATAATAATGGCACTGTTACCAAAGCTTGCTATGAATCAGGCCCATTTTCAGCAAGGCTTTTACATAGTGTCAAATGCATCAGTTTTCCCAGCAAATTATATGAGACCATATTTGATTATGGCAGATTTATGGTCAGGCTGGATTACCATTTTGGTCGGCAGATGTTTTGTTAGCTGATGACTTACTCTTGCACTGTACAAACTCCTTGTGACTTTGTGGCTTGCTGCAATATTTCTGTTAGAAACTGTGCTGAGTCTGTGTGGCGGGGATTTGGTAGCAGGGGAAGCGGCTACACAGGCGGGTGGCCCCTGTCAGAAGCTGCTAGAAGATCCCCCAGCTCCAAGGCGGTCCTGCCTTGGGCTGAGGCCGGGCCAATAGATGTACCCCTGTGATAACGTATTTAAGAAGGGTACAGGACAAAGAAACAGCTGTTGAGACCTGCAGCAGAGGGAGGAGGCGGATGAGAGAGAAACACCTGTGCAGATACTTGGAGTCAGTGAAGGAGGGGGAGGAGGCAGCCAGAGCAGCGATTACGCTGCAGCCCGTGGGGAGAGGGCAGGCTGTGCCCCTGCAGCCCAAGGAGGATCGCGGTGGAGTAGTTCGTGAAGGACCACGGCAAGCCAGAGATGGATCTGCAGCCCGTGAAGGACCCCACGCCTGGGGACCTGCCAGCTCCCGAAGGTGGCCGTGACTCTGTGGACAGCCTGCGCTGGGTCGGTGCATTCCTGAGGGACCGCCCTGCGTGGAAAGGACGCACATTGGAGGGGTTCACGAGGGACTGTCTGCCATGGGAGAGACCCCACGCTGGAGCAGGGGAAGCGTGTGAGGAGCCCTCCCCACCTGAGGAGGAAGGAGATGCAGAGACAATCTCTGGTGAACTAACTGCACCCCCATTCCCTGTCCCCCTGTGCCGCTGAGGGGGGAGGAGGGAGAGACATCCAGAGCGAGGGGACTCGAGCCCAGGATGGAGGGAGGAGTGGGGGGCAGGGTGTTTGTTTTTAAAATCTGGCTTTTCATGTCTCCTTATCCTACTCTGTTCTGATTGATAACGTATTAAATTGAATTTTTTCCCCAAGCCGTCTGTTTTTGCACATGACCATAACTGGTGAGTGAACCCTCCCTGTCCTTGTCCCGACCCACCAGGTTTCATTACATTTTCTCCTCAGCCCTCAGGGGAGGGAGGAGTGAGCAAGTGGCCATGGGGGGCTTTGTTGCCAGCTGGGCCTAAACCAGGACAGAAATCAAACGCGAGATTTTTATACAATAGCTGTGGTAACTACATGTGTTAGCAGCTCTGAACTAGAAGTATCTCATGCAAATTTTTCAATCAAACTTTTTAGATTACACTTATTCTTTTCTGCATTTTTTCATGTTTAGCTGCAAATAAGTTGCCAGTGAAAGAAATGCAAAATAAATTAGTCTAACTTTAATTGGGTAAACAGAGCTTATTGCTGTGAAATGTGCCACACACGAGAGAACAATAGAGTTTAAATTCATATCACATTCACTGTGATTGCATCACTACTCTCTGGCTATGGAAGGATTTGCATGGCAGAAGTGGTTCCACTTTCAGTCCTAGGTCCGCACAACACAGAAATTACCAGAAAAATGATATCAGTGTTGGAAGAGGTAAGATCTAAAAATTCCTGCATCTATTTCTTTACCACAAGAAGCAGTCTTTTGAGGAGACATGAGATAGACATTTCTGCAGGGCAATACAAAAGTGTGTTTACTTCTGTTGTGTGTACCAATATTTATTCCAGAAACAGACAACTTGTTTTGTGAGAACTGTTCCATTTCATGTCCTTTTCCAAGTCTACTGAACTGTCTTTAGAAATATTCAGTCATGCTTTATGCCAAATATGTGCACCTGTTACGTTCTTTATACAGAATTAAGTCACTGACTGTAAAGCTCCTAAGGGGCTTATGTTCTGCCTCAGAAAATCATTTGGTGTTTATACATACTGAAATTTGATCGTATGTGCCATGAAAAGGGATCAACATGGCTACTCATCTGGATTGCAACTACCCACGTATCCTTGGTTGACAGATAAACTGTTATTTCTTAAGATAAAAATGTCATTTCTTACTGTCTTAACAGACTTTTATCAATAGCAGTGTTTGGTAACTCACCAAGACAGCTTGGTTTTAAGGAGCAATTTAAAATCTGTTTTTGACATACTTGCTGTTCACGGGGCTGTGGCAAGTGGCATCATATACTGAAAACTGGATCTAATACATCGGTATTATCTGATGACATTGGTCATTATCATCTGATTGATAGGCATTTGGAAACATAGTACTAGGACTCAACAGAGAACAATAAAATGATTAGCTAGTAGTTTTTAGCCACTGACAATGTGGTTTTCTTAAAGGAATAAGGGTTTCTAGCTGGTGTTTGTAAACAGAGACAAAAAAGATTGTAAGCTCCAACTAAGAGAAGGTTAGAGATACTACTGGACAGGGAGAGGGGCAGCTAGACAGTGTTTTTATTTGCATAAGCTTTCTGTCCAGAATCATCTACATAACTGCTGGAATCTCATGCTGAAATGGAGGCAATGTAGAACAGAGAACAGAACTGAAACAGGAAACAGGGCAAGGACTTTTCTTTAAGACTCCTGCAAGTTGTAGAACTTCTGCAGACATTGTGGTGAGCTAATACGGAGGTGGCTTTGGAGGGGAAGATATACCTTGAGCTGAAGCTGCCGAGCAGAGCAGCAGGGTTCTGTGAATTCCCTGTAAGTCTCTTGAAACAAATGAGGTAGGTGTGAGCATCCCTATGAGCTAGCAACATGTCTGCATGAATGAAGACATTCCTGGATATTGTGGTGATGTAACCATTGATGGTGAAATAGGGAGAAGGGCTAGCTGAAATTACACAAAAGGGTAATAGCTGAGACAAGTATTATGGCTATGGCTGTGAAACTGAGTAAAAGGTTTAGTGCAAAAAATTCAGCATGTGCCCTTAATAGTTGCTAATACAAATATATGATTAATTCAACATTGTTAATTCTTCCCAAGTTTATTTTACTTTCCCTTGTCTCTGTACAGGCTTAATCTTCTAATGGAGAAATACTGTTTATCAAAAGGGTCAGGGTTCAATGTCCCCAGGACTCAAGTTGAGGGTTCAAACTGGAGGCTTTTGCTAGTGCTAAGAGGAATCCCTTTGCTTTTAAGCCCAGTTCTTGTTGTCATCAGCAACAGGGTTGCTTGGAGTTTCAGTCCTCAATAATCCATGATTCAACAGGTCAGAGACAATTAAGATTTTTTTTTTTTTAATTTTGGATGAGTATCTACCAACAGGATAGTTTCAACTGTAAAATTTTTAGGCTCTCAGCCAGGAACAAGTAAACTGGTACATGGACAGGTCCAAGTTTTCTGGAGCACTCTGCAACAGAAAGGCTTTCCCCACTCCACTGAAGAGCTGTCCTTAACCTCTCTGTGCTGAATATTGGTGTTTGGTCAGACAATTCTGCAACCTAAAGGAGTAAATCTGTATTTTCAGTAGCCTTCCTCAAGGGATGCTTGTTAGAGATACACAAAGGAATTTTTTTTAACTCTAGAAATGATGCTCCAAAGACACTCAAATTCAGACCAAAAGATCTGTACTGCTAAAATCTAATGAAAACAGCTCCAGATTTTTGTCCCTAAGCATCTTTTTTTCACAGGGCTCTTTGGACCATTTCAGAAACTCAGGACAGATGAAACAGGCAGAATTTTAGTTGCTTCCAAATGTATCATTGTCTAATAGGGAGTAACAACACCTGCTCTTGTTAAGAGAAGACGGTTGAATTGACAGATGCCTGTAACAGTTGAATCAGAGTCTACACATCATGAAATAAAGAGATAAAATACTGTACAAGCCAGAACTTCAAAGTCAGGAAATGACAAAGTACAATCAAACGTGAAAGGCACTTGTCTATACCTCCAAGAACTCATATGTTCTATTCAGTTGTCAGTTCCTGTTACTGGGATATTTACTGTCCTATGAGGAATCTAGACTACAATGGAGGATTTTTGTCAGTGAGATAGATAAGAGCATATCTATAAAATGAGCAGTATGGCAAGACAGCATATGCTTATTGCAGGTAACACAGGTGAAATACTGCCCACCAGCACATTTGGGTTGGGCTTTGGGACTGCATGCACAGAGTTTTTGTGCATGAGTCTGACTGCTGCTGGCAGCATGGGGTGATTCCCTAGCCTGCTTCCAAGTGTGCTTCTCCAGGATGGGAAGCAGCTTCCAGGCTTGGTTGTCTGCCCAGCCAGGCTCCTGTTGTGTGAATCTGGTCATATGCACCGTGTCCAAGGTAAGTTCTGAGCTGACTTGTCAGTGCATTTAAACCTAGCTCCGTCTGACCATACCTATGGTCTTTCCTCTTCAAGGCAAGTCACACTGAAGTAGGAATTTGCACATCTTGATGATACATTAATGCCTTGGTTATTCCTGTCTCTGTTGGTGCCTATCACTGCAGTGTCCATATTTGCTCTCCTGTATGATTCTCTTTCAGTTCAGAATTTACCTGCAAAATGTTACAAATAGGAGCTGACGAAAGGTATGAGGAGTCATCCCTTTCCTTTTTTCCTTTCAAAAATCTCCATCACCTCCAGATGGAAATATGCCTACTGTGCACAGCTTCTCCTCACTCCTTGAATATGAAAGGCAGGCCCCTGAGATTCTCTCATCCCCTTGTTCTCTCTATGGTATGTACCTGCTTCTTCGGTCATGTTCCTAATTTTGTTTTTTCTCTTAGCACCAACTAGTTAGTTTCCATGTCACTTTTTTCACTTGGGATTTTCTGCCAGTAGGATTTCTGGCAACATGTACATCTGGCAAGCTACATCTGGAGCTCTGGTTGCTGGAGATCGGCAGGCTAAATGTTTTGATGAGTAATCATGACAGATGAACACCTAGATTCTGACAGTTGCCAAAAAGTTACACAACTACAGGTCCTTTGGTCCTTTAAGGTTCCTCTGAGCTGATCCTCTGGTGTAAAGCATTTTGTAGCTCAGAATAACTAGCCAGGAAAAGATTGTTGGTGCCCAGGTGTGCTGTAGGGGAACTCCATATCCTGGATAAAGTTTCAGAGACATGATCAACTGAGAAGTTCGCAGCTATGACAGTCTTAAATTTAAGCTAACCGCTGGCTGCTGAAATAAATCCTGGGAGCTGCTGTCAGTCTGCAGAAAAGAGAATAACCTTCAGCCTAGGTCCCTAGTGTTTCAAGCTGGAAAACAGAATTATCCTAGAAGTGCTAGGACCTTAATGCCTTTATTCTCCTCTGCACTGACAACTGCTTGATGGAAGGGAAAACCTGTGTTCTGAAGACTTATAGAGTTCTGAACACTTAGACCAATAATGCTGTCTCAAAGTTCAGGCAGTGCCTTTAAGGTGACCTAGCACCTATCGGAAGCTGTCATGCCACATCAGGTGTCTATGGTTAGTTCATGCACAGCACACACAAAAAAGTTATAAAATTAAAATTTATTTAAAAAATAAAATCTTATCAAAGTTGGATCCGTAGTAGTCAGCATGCTGAGCAGTGAGCAGCTTAAGTGTGCAGCTGGGAGTGTGGCGGGAGCAGTTTAAGTCTCCTCTGTCTCAAGGAGTGAGATGCTAGACTACAAGCCTCAGAGAGGCATCATTTCCCAGCTCTTGTTAGCGATCCTTGAGAACACCTATCATTCCAGTTTCTGCAGGACAAGGTGGCAGCCAGAGGAACATCTCATTTGTACATCCCAGCAGTGCGTAGGTGTGACCTGGGCACATTTACAGTGAGTTTTACTGACAATTATGTGCCAAGGAAATGCAGCTGTCTGCTGGGTTATGTAAATTCAGGTTCTCAGAACAAAAACAAATTACCTCCTGGCATTGAGCCTAGGGCCATTTGTGGATTGTGTCTTGAATCAGCACTAAAATGTGCATTGACTGTGAGGGAGGACACAGGCTTGTATGGAGTCTGATCACTCTCTTCCCACTTTTGCCATCCTTAGGAAAAGCAGTTACAAACCCAGCGAAAATACTGTGCATTTATATATTGTCATCGTTACCAAATGTGCAACATTTTACCACTGTGCCTTCAGAAGGCCATAATAAAGTATTTTGAAGACATAATGTGCTGGTTGTACTACACAAACGAAATTTTAATTGAAAATCCTACAGAAGCAAGATAGAAGTAACATAACCCGTATCACATGTTGTCCCACTGTCAGATAACACGAAGTGAAAAAATCAAGGTTTGTGAGACATAAATTAAGACAACAAAGGTGTTCTTGCTTAAAGAAGACTGTTATTCTGTGCCTCTTTCCCCCTCCTCAGGAGATAACGAAAAAAAGGAGGAGGATGCAGCAGACGCACAAGCCAATGAGAGAGCAAACAAGTGAATAGAGAACAGTTCTAGTTGAAACTGAGAGAGGGTCAAAAGGTAGCTTGGGTGCAGCTATGGAAATTCTCCATCATTGGTAAAAGCCTATGGTTTGTCATTGTACCTTGTTGCAGCTTCATTCCAATAAGTATGTTCCAAAACCCCCCTCTGTATTTTCTGAATTAAATTCAGAGGGAGCAACCGCACAGTTGAGCAGTTCAAACTCTTTCATTTCTCAGAACTCAGGTGCTCCAGCTGGTAACTGGAGTGTCCAGCTCCGCCACACGTTGTCTCAAGGTATTCAAAGGAAAACAGTTGAAGATACATGGCACAATTTAAGAACTGATGTCTCAGAGGATGAGGAGAGCGACCTACGACAGCCAAGACAGTTTTCTGGTAGGAGGAAAAAGTATGTTGAGCCCACCTGAACCTACAAGTCTTGAGGCAGCTTATGACACTGACTTTCATATCTAGCAGTATAAGACTGTCTATATCACATTTATAGCCATGATAGGAGATTGCCTGATGCCATTGTCTAACAGCTAATGTCTAGTGCCCTGGCAGACAAATCTGGATCTTGCCATGGGGTGTATCATGACTGTGGTATTGATCATGAGTGTTACCGCATTGAGAGCCTGTCAGAAGCACAGGTACGAGGTTCACCCACAGCCCTGTAACTGCTGCCCAGCAAAGCGCCAGGGGCAGTGCAGTCGTAGGGGGCGCGTATCTGCACATCTCTCCCATGAGGCATCTTGGAGACATGACATTATAAATGGTTAAGATGAATAGATGTGTCTGTCCTGAATCTATCAATCAATCAGGCTCTTTGCAGAAGTAAGATATTTTTGCATACCAGAAGGCTCATTTGCTTTACTTTCGCATTACAATCATCTCCCTTTTACCTTTTAAAATATTTTATATTTTCTCACATAGTCCAATTCAACATACTATTTGCTATCATTGGACGGTTAACTACCATTAAATAGACCATTCTGCTATTGGAAAACATATGACAGACTATCGGAAGCTGGTATCTGCCATTTGAACACTAAAATATGGTTAACAGCTGTGTAGGTCAAAACGTAATAGCCTGTTTGTTGGACTTTTGTGTACCAGGTTAACAGTGTGACAGGTATTGTGTAAAAACCCCATAGAAAAGAACTGTTCTGTCACAAGTTAGGTCTATACATGGCTGGATAAAAGCTGTCGTTCCCCTATTTCCATAAATTAAATGCTTAGGCTAATGAGCTTTTATTAGGAACAATCCTGTTTCCACTGGACTGAAGAAGAAAGGTTTAAACAATTTTAACTGAAGAGCTATCATCAGGACAATCCAGGACTGAATTTTGGATGGTCAAAGTCTTTTACGTAAAATGAGCTATGAACAACTCATTATGTTATGACACAATTCTGCTTATTGCATATTAAATTTATCTGCAAGTAAACATCATTATCCTAATTTGAAATGTAGGGAAAGTGAGGAACACCAAGTATTTAAACAGGCTTAGGCTCCCTGTTGAATGCTGTATTCACTAGTCCTACTGCCTACTTATTTAGCAGCAGAAAATATTTACTCGGGGAAAAAAATGTCATTTTTTTGTTGAGAAGAACCTTCCTGAGTCAGATCCCGAAAAAGAAATCGACAGAGTTGTGAGCATTCTTTCTTGATAAAACAAATGACATCACTTTCTGTTTCTTTATCACAAAATATTGGGCTTTTCTTCCAAATAACATGAGATTTGTTCTTTCAAGGAAATTACTTTACTTTCAAGGAAAAAGAAATCAGATAGGTGCTACCATTAAATGTCTTTTTATTGTAGTCTTTAATGTACATGCAGAATTAAAAAAAGTGTCAGTTATATCTGTAAGCGTATAACAACAATGTAAATTTCTTGGATCAGCAATGTATTTGGATTAGGGACTAATAACTCTAAGTGAACAGACATCTTTTAGGAGATACAGTTTATATGGTAAATCAAGAAGGTTTTCTTCAGAGTGATTTTCCTCATAAAAAGAGAAAATATTTCTTGTTTACAATCATCTTGCTTGTTTTTAATACTGAAAAAATCTAAATAGTACACTCTCCATTATGTACATAGAAAAACATAAAACTATATCCATACCAGTGTCTGTTTTAAATGCAAACAATAGTAGTTAATAGCTTTGTAATTTTTTGTGCACCCTCTCCCCTTTTCCCCTACCCCCCTTAAAAAATGCAGCATTTCCTAAAATTTTCAATGCTTTGGCAGAAATTGAACCGAAGGCACTCTCGTGTTAAGTAAAGCAATATGTGAAATATCAGCGCTAAATAAGAAAGCTGTAGGTGTACCAGACAGCTCCATGCTCATCCCAAGGGCCAAATCTTGCACTCTCCGAGGTCAAGAACTGGTTTTCTGGAGATCCCAGCTGGCGCAGGCTCAGGCCCCAGGTTGGTTCACAATAAAGCTGATTAGCCTCACAACTCCTTTTGCAAATGCTTCACACAAACCGTATGAGGATGCAGAGAGCACCTCTGAACACAGTACTATCACAAGGGCAAAAAGCTCCTGCAGGTCACAGCATCAGAACGTGTCGCAAAGGCTTTGCTTTCCAGGCCTTGCACTTCGCAACACAGTAGTTTCACACAACACCCTCTGTTTAAGACCTCCTGATGTTGCAGCTCAGCTAAAAACGAACAAACCAACCCGCAAATGTAAAGTTTCTAAACCATGTCTTGTGATGGATTAGTTTAGACTCAGCAAAGCGTCAATTCTCCTGAAAATAATCTGTGTGCTAGTGGCATGCTGAGTTCTGCTCATAGGGAAGCTTTGAAAGCTGATAGAGAAGTTTCTCTCAGGGGCAGCTCCTCGTTGGCCTCACGTGGCTTGTGTTTGGCACACCTTCATTTTTCTTGTAACTCAGGGTTATCTCTGGCATACCTGTGATATGTATTTATATGAATACTTTGCAAATAAAAAAAAAAGAAAGAAGCCTATGAGATGAGCACCTAAATGCTCACTAAGGGATGTTTCATAAGTCTGTGTCATAAGTCACAGTCACGAAAACATTTCCATAATGACCAGTTTTAGTTCTCAACTGCAGTTTGCTTCTGCAATCCTAGCAAAGGTCGAGACATCACTGGATGCAAACTTCCAAGAGAAAATGAGACAGAAAGGCACCGACCAAAGCTTTTTATGCACATGAAAAGCTTTCTGTGTCAATGTCCCCAACCTGATAAAGCGTTAGATTTTCGGGACATATACTAGTTCAATAATTTGTTTACTTAACTAATTTATTAATAGTGCACTATATTGGACCATGACTGTAAATAGCTGCAGTCAACTGACAATCCAATTGAAAAAGAACATTCTGCTAAAACCTGCCAGCTGGTCACGTTCATTCTGCTGCAATAGCTCTGCGCTCTTTGGCCACAATAAAATGAATGGCTTTATAGTGTTGGAAAGCATTTTTGTCATTCTTCAGTATCACTGTGGATTTATCTCACAAGAAATGAAGGGTGAGATGAAAAGGCATCCAACAACAATTCAGTCTCTGAATTGAACAGCCAGAAAAATTATATGCAGCTGGCATGGAAGAATAGCCATTTAAGGTTAGTTAGAAATACAGACTGAAGTGGGGGGGAAAAAAAAAGGAGAAAAAAAAAGGCAAGTAGTCCAGTAAGAATAAAGAGTAGAATAAGAAACTGAGCAAGTGATTCTGTTTTGGGCCAGTATATCCACCACCAGTTGCTGTATGTTGCTTTGGAAAACACAAAACTGGCACCAAAACACTCCAAACAACACAAAACCCCCACCCCCTTCCTCGGCCGATGGCTCTCCTTGCAATGTCCCTCAAATCTCTTTCCTTACTGTGGCTCGGATGCTGCTGAACATTTTGCCTATGGCCTCAAACAGTGGGTCGCAGAATGTGTGGATGCAGATCGAGTAGACGCGGCTAATGCACTGGATCTCAATCAGGTAGCTCCTTATGCACGGCACCACCGCCCAGATGTGCAGGAATGACAAAATGGCAAAGTAGATGCCCCAGATGAGGGCCATAGGAATGCCAAAGATAGCTGACAGTAAACGATAAAACCAGTATTTCGTTACAGTGAAGGTGGTGAAACTGGCCTTCCAAATCCCATCAAAGCTGTGTGTTCCCTCTGGCTCAGCAATCACATCTTCAAAATCAATCTGCAGCAAAGAACACAAAGTCAGGTCAGTCAGACGTTTGCATCAAGGGTAGATTCCAGAAACCCCTTTCCTGGAGAGCAATGGTGCCCTGCAACATAACACCAAAGCATGTACTTCCTACATCCCAACCTGATTCGACCGATTTTAACACATCATTTCAGCCAAGAATCTTTTCAGGGAATACCTTTTTCCAGTGACTATCAGGGAGTCTCAATGATTAGCTCAAAATTAGACATCTCACTTCTAGATGGAGATGAACTGTCCACAATATATTTTCCTCATCTCCTACAGCCCCAAGGGTATGGAGCACCCTTGAAGTCTACTTAAGGAACGAACCAGGTGAACAGAATCATCATGCTTTCATCGTCTAACTTAATCGTTTCACATCTTTACAAACGGAATAAATGCAGTCACTACTTTGACTTCTTACACACCTCAAGAATGCATCACTAAAATATGTTTTATTCATCTGAATTATCCCATCTTTTCTTGTATAGCATTCCTGAATTTTGACCATGAATAAATGGTGAGGCTAGCTATTTAAATATACACTTTGAAACAGGCATAGATAGTTGTTAATAGTACAAAAATAAAATGCTAGATTTAGACCTGTATCACATGGAGTTCCTCCTTAGTTTTAAAGGGTCAGGGAGCTCTTTCATCTTATTAAACATAAGGAGGCTCTTCACATTAGAGTCACCTTGTTCTAGCCTGTCCTGTTTATGTGACAACACTCTGTTCATGAACGACATGGCCAGGCTAATGTACTAATATTTAGAAGGAACACACTCTTCCACGTATTTTGTAGTTTTGACTAATATTCATAAGTCATTCAAGAAGTCATGTAAGGAAGCAGAGCATTCCAACAGGCATATTTTGCTGCACTCTGTTGAAATACTGAGCTATTCAGGAAGCTTAATTGTCATAACATTTCTATGAAAAAAATAACAGAATTGCAATGATAGTTCAGCTCCACGTCACACAAACACGTGTTTGATATAACCCACAATACAGGATATTTAATTTATTCAGCACAACCAATTGTATAGGTACTGCATTCAACAGGAAAAAGAACATCACAACACTAATCCTTTGCAAGAAACTAAATGACTGTTTAAATCAGATGAAAGAAAAAAAGAAACTGCATTCCTGGGACTGGATCCCAAAGTGAGATGCTGCTGCTGCTGCTGCCTTAAGTGAAGATTTACAGGAGCAGGCTAAGTATGATACAGGCCAGTGGCCTCAGAATCCCAGGCAACAGTACCTTAGCATGCTGGGAATAGATGAGTATACATACACTCAGAACAAGTATTGATTATACCGTAGGAGAAGGTTCACCGTCACTTCTTTTAATCTAAAATACACATAAAAATTGGAAATAACTCCTCCCTTTCTCCTGTTGAGTCACCTCCAAAGAGAAGTTACCAAGAAAGGGAATAATACTATAAAACCACTGGACTTTCCAGTTTCTTAAACGAAAAAAGATAATTACAAAGCAAAACTGCGCAGTCTAGACGCAATTTACTTGAAGGGCTTGGAAGTCCTTGGGAGCAAATTTCTCAGTCAGGTGTGACAGCAAATATCTTGAATGCCTAACATCAAGCTGGCTTAATTCAACATATTACTGGGCCTAAACATCACTCTCTGCCAGTGCTTCTCTCTAGACATCATATAACGCAAACTATAAACCTCTTCTTTATTTGCTACTCTGAACTAGGCTCTAGTGATCTGAAAGAGATCTATGATTCTTTGATATGGGAATTCATCATCGTCACCTGTCATCCATTTAATAGCCAGCCCAGCTTTAAACTGTGACAGATTTACAGGAATGCATGGGTCAGGATTGAAGGCAGAATAATCAGGCAGAGTCCTCCTCTGGTGCTTGAGCAAGGAGCTGGGCAGAGCTGGAGAACAGTATCCTGCAACATCACCAGGACTCCCCTGACAGCCCTGTGCTGAGCTTGAACAGGCTCCTGGGCCAGGGGTGTAGGTGGAAGCATAAGGTGAGGCTGCTTAGGGTCCTTAAGCCCATGAGTGCCCTCAAGCCCCTGGCCATAAAAGGAGAGATGGTGACCCTCATGATCCCTCAGCCCTACACTGAGCGTGATGTGTATGGGACGGAATACTGTACTTGGTCAAACCAGGACATCGTCACTACCATCATACCTAAAAGCATTTGGGTTGAAATTCTGTCTCCACAGAAGCCAATGGGAGACTTTGCATTAGCAGAGTATCCAACGAACACACCTCAGCGTTGCACACTTGTCTGTAACAAAAGTCTCTCTGGACTTTTTGAAACTGGACAGCACACTTTGAAATAATAGCTACAAGAGAAAATGAAAAGAGAGTTTGAATCACAGTTATTTTCTGCAACAGTTCTATGGGTATGAGATAACCTCTGCTTCCATAGGTCATGTGCATGAATTTTTGGTACACATCTTAGAAAACGCTCTCCTTGAAATCAGAGTCCAAAGACAGCACAGAAGGTACACTACATTCACTGCTGAGTGAGGACAGGAAATGGAAATTATTTGGGCTCTGTAATTTCAGTGGGTGCAAGACTGAAGTTCTGGTGGAAATAACTCTAATTCTGAGAAAGGCATCACAGGCAACGATATGCTCTCTATTTTCGTTGTGGGGTTATGAGATACAAAAGTTCATGTCTGGGGACTAAACAACTGACAAAAAATTAGCTTTATGAAGTACATTGGCCATAAAGTAATTACATGAATCGGTCATCAAAAGTTAGCTGCATTCTAGTGACAGAGCAATGAATTTGCCTGGATGTATTGCGATCTTTTTACCCAATGAAACAATCAGATGACCTTGTATCAAGCAAAGGATTTTAGGATTGCATCATGAAAGAAAGAAGAAAATGTTGTAGATGTATACATGGAGAAGTCAACAATATCTTCTGATGATGGCATCTAATTGTCTTATATCTATTCATGTCCCCCTCATCCCTGAAAAAGATGCTTTCAAGATCTCCATATTGTTTACTGAAATCAACCTCATTCAACTGAGTAGACTTGTTGGAAAAATGTATGCCTGAGTTTATGGAGCAAGTATATTTTATTTCTGGAATACACAAGCAAGCATACTTGTAGTATCTGTTTCTGCAGCTATTCAAAAGCAAACTTTTCATTGTGGCCCATATCCCATGTTAGCTTGTTTTCCAAGTGAATGAGTGTTGCCTTATTATCAAAGTTTGCTTTGAAATCCGGTAATAAAAATATGCAGAAGATGGCAAAACCCAAGATAATTTCAGCAAAAAAACGTTGATTCTCAAAAAAATGCTACTATGTGAAGGCTACATGGCTGAGCATAGCCCTCTTATTCTAAGACTTCTGACAATTTATTGCATGCTTCCCAGCAGCTGATGTTGTGATCCTTGGCAGAGCCAGTTTGTGCATACAGCCATCACACAGCAGTTCGGTGCATCAAGGGCTATTCAGGGTCATGCCTAACCTCTTTATATTCATTTCAGTTGTGGTGGAGTCTATCTTGTACTTTTTCAACTGGATGATAAGGGAAATACTTAATCTCAGCAGGAAAGCAAGTTTGCAGTGAGCTCCATCAGCCTTTTCATAGTTACATCTTTAGTTTAGCTAAGTGGGGCCTGTTTTTACCAGCAAAGCTTGTTTTTGGCATGCAAAAAGAAACCACAGGTTAATGTGAATTTCCTAGAACTTTTAAAATAAATGGTAAGACTAACTTGTAATTTGATTAATTTCAAAATTATTTGTTACAATGAATTTTTACTGAAAAATGGAAGCCAGTAAACTCTCTGGTTTTCAAGTCAGATAGATAGTAAACTTTCTGTAATCTCAGTTCTCAGTAACTAATGCTTTTAGCCTGTGGTGTGCTCCAAGATGTCCATGGAGTTAATTCTGGGGAGCTGACACATGAATCATGCCATATAACATTTCCAGATGGACAGCCCTGTCCTCATTCCAGGAGATGATGCTAATATTAGAACATTTATGATATATCTTTGGCCAGGATTTCCCAGCTCAAGGCATACACAGTTGTCCTAAAAGTACTCAGGAATCAATCTGTCTGTGAGATGACAATAGCGGTGTATTCATTCCACCGACAATTGTCAAGAGGTTACTTTCTTGGAACAATTTCAACAGCTCTCTGAATGTTTCTACCAATGCACAGAAGCTGCACAGATGGTGCTACAGGAACCATAGCTGATGTCTCACTACCATTATCTTTCCCATTGCGTTATCCCTCAAGTCCCATGATCCACATTGCTCGAGTAGGAATAAGGGAGATACCAAACTGAACTTGAGAGTGGAAAGGCAGAAGAACAGCCTGGCAACTCTAAAAACTCTCAGCTGAATACAGTGTTAAAATGAAGCTGTTATCTCCCTGAAATCTGTGAGAACGTTATGAAATTATGTACATGTCAAGAGAGTCCAGCTATGACTGAAACGGGAACCTCTGCAGTGCTGTCCAAGCTCCACAGATGTGCTTACCCACAGCAGCGTACAGTCTAAATAAAGATAGGCAAGGAGCTGAGGTAATCTGGGCTCTTCTACTTCTCAGCTGCTAACAGATCACGTACAGATCCACTGGCTGGGAAACACTATTTAATTCACTATTCAAAGAGTACAGATAAGTCCTTGAGTTGCAGGAACTGTGATATCGCCCAGATTCTTCCTGCACTGAACCACTCCCATGAAAGATCCTGTTTTTAACTCATAGAGATCAGTCCTTCATAGGCAGCAGGAGGAATAGGTGAATGGATGCATTTTGACTTGCTATGGGTGACACTTACATCACTCGGATTACTCACTCCTCCGTCCCACCAATCACTCTCCTCTGGTTTTTAGTTCAGTAGCACTCAGTGACAGTGAGTGTCATCAGACTGATAACGGGAGTCCAACTGAACTAAGTAAAGTAAAAATAGGACTGAGAGGAGAAAGAGAAATGGCCAGAAATGTGATCCTAGGGAAGAAAGACACTCAATTTCTGGAAATGGATCTAACTGTCTATAAGGTACCTTTTACAGGGTATTGTTCTTGAGGTAACTTTTGCCAGTGCATAAAGTGCATGTAGATCTGGGAATAACTCTGTTTTATCTACATAAAGGCATGCTTAGGTTAGTAGACCGCGTGGTCAGTGTGCAGTTTGTTCCTCCAGAGCTGTCAGGGTGCGCTGTGAAATCACGTTATTTGCCAAGCTAATGAAAATACAGGCACGTTCACTTGTGACAAGGAGGGAAGTAAAGGAAATTTGTTTTGACCCTCTAAAGGATACTAACAACTCGCTACAGCCTTCTGTTTCAGCCAAAGCTATTAAACACTATCAACTCCTGTTCCATGCCTACAATACACTTCCTGACTTCAGCTATTCTTTGTTTCCTACTATTCAGTTTGGTAAAGCCAGTTTTTACATTGCTTGAAGCTTTTGTCTGATTTTGCTATGAGAATTACCACAGCTTCTTTTGCTCTGCATATGTTTATTAAACTTTTATCAGGAAATTAAGGAAGCTGCTTTGATTCTAAGAGATTTATTTACAAAAAACGGAAACGGTATAGGGAATTTGTCTTCTTTTTTCAAAGTCTGTTTAAAGAAAAAAAACAATAATTAAAAAAGCTTAGCAGTGTGAAGTTACTGGTTTTTCTTAGTAAGATCCAGCTGACTCAAGAATCTGCACCTTATAGATGAAAATCGTCAACCTGTTGACCTTGCCACTTCAGTCCCTATGTATCAAAACCTGGCAGGCTGGAAAGCTGTGTTAAAATGCCAACCTCAGACTGCCTACTTAGCAGTTGTGCTTCTCCTCAAAAGTTCGTTCTTTGAGGTACGTAATACCCATTACACAGAAAAATTTACTGTGCTGGATCTATCGGAGAAAAGCATTATTAAGGCCATCAGCATTCTATGGGAGCTTTGACCTAATCTACATTTCTGTAATTGTAACTATAATTATTTGAATCTTTGTGTGCGGTAGCTGTGTGCTGCCGCTGTGCTCACAGCATGCAGTTTGCATACAGAGGCGCCACCACTGTTCCACTGAGGAGGAACCCAAACAAGCGCTGAGGACACCTACATTTTTGAGCATCATCGATAACTTTTGGAGTCACTGACAGGATGCTGAGATCCTTACTGGATCTCTCTTGATTGATCACTTCTATCTCCAGTCAGGCAAACCACTTAAATGTGCACACAACCTGAAAAATATGAACCACCCCACTGATGTCAATATGCTTACATGCTCTGCCAGACCAGGGCTATAGTCAAGTCTGAATGTATAATTATACAAGAAAGAGTTACAAGCTAGTTTTCTTTACATTTTTAGCACAGAGTACAGAAACCATTTTACTGCTTACCCTGTGCTGTTTTTAAACAGGTTTTTCCCTGATACCGAGACTGTAAGTGTAATATTGTTTCACTTTATTATATTGTGTCACTGTAAGACTTGAAACAGACATACAGAAAAAAGCAGATATGATCTTTTTTCTGTTGTGATAAAAGAAATTTGTAAAATTTCCCAATGCATTCAATGTCCTTTAAAGAAATATTCAACAGAAAAAAATGTGTAAAAGATCCCAAAACGACAACCCGTTCTATGGCATGAGTCACATTTGGGAGGTGACATTCGGGACAGGTGCAGCACTACTAACTTTGGAGAAGGCTGTGGTGTGTGTTATCAAAAATAAGAAAATACATGAGCATATGAAATCATTATTAGTTTTTGTACTTTCACGTACTATTCGGAACTTAAAAATTGCTTGGAGAACAAAGGCACCACAGCAGCAGAAAAAAAAGATAAGCAATAAGCTCACAACCATTATGTTAAACCAGTGATACCAGCTAAACATCTAAATGTTTCCTTGATCCTTTGAAATATCATGTATCCACATCTGCTGATACTTGTCTTCCTGACCACTGCCACAGTTTATCAGAAAATGATGAAAAAGCGTAAAAGGTTGATTCTACTGAATCTGAGGAAAGAGCATGGAAGGTGTTGGGACTTAGAGGAGTAAAGCTGCTCTTCTCCCTTCCCTCACCTCTGGGGACTCCAGAAGACTCGTCCACCCTTTGAAGAACCCTGCGTAATGTCCATCTGGCAAATGTTTACCTGCAGTTATGTAGAGAAGCTGGTACTTTGTTCCTGAAAACATAGAGCTTCATGATGCCTAGATGTTCTGCTTCCTCACTAATCATTGTTTTCAACAGCAAACATTAGGTAGTCAGGTGCGTACCAAAGGGAAAACTCATTCTATTCCAGAGTGTTTATATGAGCCTCAGGCTATAGCATGGGTGACCACAAAACATGAACATCCAGCAGTGTTCAGAGATGGGATAAGCTCCATTACAAGACAAGAAATCACCTTGACTGTTGGTATGGTGGCAAGCATCTAACAAGAGAATCCCAAGAGTCCCTCCAGGCTGGGACATAGCAAGATTAGGCTCTGCCTGTCAACCTTGAACTCTGTCTTCAGAGCACACTGCTCTTCTGAGGGCTGGCCAGATCAGCCAGCACAACACTGACTCCTTTGCACAGAAAAAGAGACTCCGTGAGGGCAGATGGCTAGGCCCACAGTTTTTGTGTAAGGCTGGTTAAGTGCAGAAAAATGACAAACAAGTAAATCCAAAGTGAAAGAAACCCTAAACAAGCAAGCAGAATTGTTCTGCCACAGTTACTCGTTCAAACTGACCAATGAATTTGCATTACACTGCCTGTGTCCCTGTGACCACTTTCCATAATATGGCAAGAAAAGTGTTCTGCTGGCAGAGCTCTTAATGGAAATAGTGAATCTTTCCTGAGTACCATAGAGTGTGCCAGAAAAGCAAACAATGCTTTAACAAACAAGGATATTCATGTTGGAATGTAGAGTTGAAGGACTACACTCTTCTAGGCAGAGAAGAAAACCAGTCCGGTCAGGAGAGATCCCTACTGCACGTGTAACAAATATTCAAATGGGTTATGAAAAATTGGAAATAATGCCATGACTTAGGAAAAGGTCCTGACTGCAGATCACCATTTCACAAACTGAAAACCAATTAAAACAGCCAAAACCAAATTGGCTACTAATTACTGAGGGAACAACCTCTTGCTCCCTGCCCATGCAGAATTCACGTGCTGATTACATACCAGAAAAACCCTGGTGATGGGCTTTGTTTTATCAGATGGGCAGGCTCATTGAAATCTGCGGAAGTGCTCGTGAGAAAATGCGATGATGCCAATGGGTCAGCACTGTAGCAACCAGCTGTTCTTCACAGATCTCTTCCTGAAGCACTTGCCTGTCCTGTCTCAGCATAGTCCGTCAGAAGGAGAGACTGGCAGCTTCAAGGAGGCATCTGCACTCCTCTGAAACACAGCGAAAACTTCCTGTGCAGGTGAGGGAATCATGTCAGCCAGTTGCTTGGAAAACACGTTGATGTCGTCAAGGGTAAGCAGTCAGAAAATAGAGTGGCTGTTTTCTTCCCTGGAAACTGGGCTGCTGCGAGACTATTGCAGTTTTCCCAAAGAGAAACTGTGAAGAAGTTTTCTTTATTTTATTATTTGCTTCATGTTCCACAGTTCCTTGTTTGATACAGCCAGTTTAGCAAGGCACTCTGAGACGTCTGTGGGTACGTGCATCCACGTATGTATGTCTGTCTGTCTGTTTAAAGAGGCAGATTCATCAACATGAACACCGGGGTGAAGTGTTGGCTACGCTAAAGATAATGGGAATTATTTTATTGATTACAGTGGGGTCTGGAGTTAACCAGAATCCAGAAACATTAATAAAAATAAAGATATTCTGTAAACAGATTTTTATATTACATCTCCTATTATACATATTATATAAATATATTTATATTATATTATTATGTTGCCTTCGATGAAGGTTTACAGACCTGTTATTAAGGTAATAAACTGCTATTAACTATAACTTTTTAGAATTTGCTCTAGTTTCATCCCTCCTAAATTTAAGCATAATGGGAAATGGAAATATAGTGACCTTGGCCTCTTGAGTAGTACGTGGAGAGAGACAGGCAGCTTTGGAGAGCGCGTTCGATCTGGAATTCTGTTTCTTTTCTATCATTTGTAAAGGGAGTCTAAGGAGAGGAGGCTCTTAACTAGGTATGCTACCCACAAACGCATTTCTATTAACTGCTGCAACTGCTTTTAGCAAATCTGTATAACTTGCTCTCACCTTTTCCCTCATTTCTACCTTGATATGCTTATTGCCGACAGGGAGTGTGCTGTGATGCCCAGCTGCCTCTCTTTTCCTTTAAAAAAAAATGCCTCTGCATTTCTTCTGTTGGGAGGTTGTCCTTCTTACGCAAGACCTTAAGTTACTGATCCTTAAATATAAGGAAACTATTTCTTTAGTATTTCATAAAAATTAAGGTATCATTAGTCTACAGTTCTAATCTTGTAATAAACTCCATTAGAAGAGAGTTATGTGAACCTGGACTTCATAAAAGAATAGGAGACTTTATGGCTGAGGTCTACAGGAGATATTAACCTGATCTCAAAGGAGAACTGAATGAGTTTTTATAGTAATTATTGGAATTCTGAGAAGGGATTTCAAAGTTGACAGAGGAAGTGTTGCAATCCATCTACAAGACTCCCTCAGGCTTTTTTGAAACTCTGAGTGTAAATTCAGCACAGCAGGAGTCTGGACAGGGAACGGGATACTTCAGCTGTGAGAGCATCTTCTCACTTCTTATCTGCAAAGCTGAATTTATCAGTACCTATTTATTTGAAAATAAAGTACCTGGGCCAGATAAATAGAAGACAACAGACAAACCCATCCTTGTACAGCCCCACTAACACCTATAGCACAACTTCTTGACTATCTTGAATAAAACTGGATGGAAGTTTTATCAAGTAATGTGCTCATTAAAGTGAGGATAGTGGTACTGAAACTATTTGTCCTTTTGAATATTAAGCTGATGACATAATTTCTAACAAGAATGATACTGAATAAAATGCAAAGTTTGTTTTGAAACTACCAAAAGACATTTTCATAAGCAATCTGCCAGAAAAAATATAAAGGAACTAACAGAGTTAAACCTGCCTCCCCAATAAATAAAATGAAATTAAATGGCATAACTTTTCTTTCATCTTCAAAATAATAAATCTTTTTTAGTCCAATACAGTTTTTATTACTGTCATTTGTCTGAAAAACAAAAGAGAGATGGTATTTCTGGATCAAAAAGCTCAAAAAATTAATTGCTGATGTAGATTTCATCCCACTGTCTGTCTATTATGGGGGTATTCGAGAGCTCTGGGAAACAAACTTATCTTAGTTCAGAACTATCTCTTCAGTTTTCCAGAGTTCACAAGTTTTGCAGTATCATCCAAGTTCATTTGTATTTTCTTCTCTCTGTTGCCTAAAACACAACAAAGATCACATTCTCACTGGGGACCTCAAGGGCAGACCATTCTATTATACACATTTTTCCTCTTCCCTCTGGAGAGTTTTGGATTTCAATAATTATTTTTTTTATTTAGACATTCATAATCTCTGCAACAGAAGATGGTATTTCTATCCATACAGTGGGCTAAAAATTCTAAAACTAATTCAAACTGTTCTTAAAACCTTCTATCGTATAATCTGAATTCTGTTGAATTGAATCAGAAAAAGAAAAGTACTTCTCTCCTCTGAATCTGAGTGTCCAGCAAATTCTAACAAAAGGAACATCCATGCTGAATCGTTGGCTCTGTCCCCATGGCCATCAAATGAACATTTTCCTATGGAGTTATGAGTCATGTTCGTCATGCTAAGCAAGAAGGCAGTGCATAAGGCTTTAATAATACTATGAGCTTAAACGCAAACACATTTTTGTGAGAAAGCAACCGTCATTAGAACAAATGCCATTATTATCTGTAATCTTACGGGCATTCAGAAATTCCATGTCTGGGAACTCCTAATTCCTATGCAAGAAAACTGTTTTTAAGAACTCTGAAACTTTGCTTATTCCTCATATAAACCGGCATTCGTAATGACTCAAGTTTTTAATCTCTCACTCTTTTAGATTAGCCTTGGAAGAACTATTTGAAACAAAATTATATCATGTGGATAGCCAAAGTCAAACACTTGAATATTCTTGCATTTTAAATCTAAACCCCACAGCTGGATGTTAATACAACACAAAGTTTCAGAATAATTTAATTCAAATGCAGTTATGCAAAAGTAAGATGCCGTGTCTAAGCTACACGCATCATCAATGGAGAGAAATATGCACTGTGAGAGCACCACTCGTCCTGTTGTATTTGTTACGCCTAAACTCTGTGATGTGAATCTGCCTCCAGACGCATCTAACTTCCATCACTGCCAATAGCAAGAGCCCAGACTACAAGCTTGGATTAGAACATACACACACACAGATTTATATTTAGGTATTTACATACTTATTTATACTGATATAGTTAAATGTATATAACTATTTTCATGAGGTTTTTAACGGTATCTGAAAACAAAGAAAGGGGATCTGCATTAACTTAATTTAATTCGTTGTTTCAGAAAAAGCACCTGACGTGTGGTGTGGAGACGGGAGGTGCTCTGCCTACTCATCTCTGCATCTTACACCATGCTCAGCGGAACAGGGAAGCACCGTAATTGTGAAGGATTAAATAAAAGGGCAAATTACTTTTAAAAAACCCTCTCTTTTTATTAGAAAGTGGCAGAAATTGTAAAAGGCTTTAAAATGGCTGAGTGATACTTTCCTCCCTAATGCCTACATAAGGGTGTTAGGGTATTTGCCAACATCTGACCAAAAATTCCAGACTTTTCCTTGTAGTGAGCTGAGTTGCCCATAACTGCATTAGCTTTAAGTGAAAGGCATGAATATGTAAATGTTTAAAACTTGGTGCAAAAGCTCTGCATCCTTACACCTGTAGCCAAGGACTGGATTTTTTTTTTTCCAGAGAGAAAAGGACTCTTACACAACAAACAGCAGATAGACACCACTTGTTTAAAACAAAATAATAATTATGTTCTGGATGGTAGACCAGGCCTTTCTGCCTGGCACACCACTGCAGGAAAAAACTGTAATCTGGCGGCAGCTGCAACTGCACGTTTGGTCCTCGCTAGTCCCAAAGGAGCAGATTTTGCAGGGTTGGCTGCAAGGTCCACCCCCATTCTGAGCGAGGAGCAAGGAAGCCCTGAAAAGTGCAAGCTGCAGGAACACTGCTTCCCTCCTCTGCTTCTTCCAAATTCAGTAAACTTCGTACAGACTTGACCACAGATACTTTGAGAAACTTTGAACTCCAAAGAGTTGGAAGGCTGTAATTTAGCTATACCCTGGAAAAGACAAATTTGTGTTGGGAAACTGGAAGAGCAAAGGCTGAACTTCAGGCACCTCCATGTGAATGCTGCATCATCAGGGAATGAATGAAAGAAAAAAGAAAAAGATCAGCTTTCTAGCCTGTTTGTTGTGTCTCATCACACATAAATAAAAACTGTGGGACACCAGTCCAAGAGTAGAGTGGTCCAGCGAAGGACACATGAAATAGATACAACTGTGAGGCAAAATAGCTGTATAATCACCAGGCTGACTCCCAGAGAGCTCCCAGGTGCACAGAAGCTGTTTCTCCCTTGCTGAATTCCCTCCTTGCCTCCTGCATGACTAGCCAACTTCATACGCCAATGCCTCCAGGCATGGGACCACCCTTGCACGTTCTCCCCCTGCCGAGGTGACGCACGAGGGCAGTCCTATGAGAAAGAAACTCCTTCCTTTCTGTTCCCTGAGGAAAGAATTGGAACAGGAAGGAAATTCTGGTGATTTTACTAGATCGTGCTTCCTCCAGCACAGAGCTGCCAACTCCATTGTCTGCGGACCTCAGGTTCGGTAAGGCCTCACTTCCATCCTTCTCTGAACAGAAATCCAGTCATTTGACCCACTTTTCTGGAAACCTCCCAGCACTTCGCTTCCACTTGGTAGCTAATTTGAAGATAAACCGTAAGCAAAGTCAAGGTCACCAGTAACTTTGGTACAAAGCTGCTCCCTGTGTCTAGCTTTTATAAAAGGATCTCGACTGGGTCTCTCCCTCTTGCCTGGATCCCTACCCTAGTGCTGCCCGCACCACGTATCTGCTGCAGAGGAAGCTGTGCAGATGCTGTGTGTTGCACATCAAGGGAACATGTCTCCTGCTTCTCACAAGCAAGGGTTATTTTTAAAATGTGCTATGGGAAGTATTTGAATGCAGACAACACTGAGGCCTTTTAGAGAGCTGCTTACAGAGCAGATTCCTCGTTCTCTGTCTAATCATTTCTATTTCATGGCTGACTGATTTGTCCCCAGTTTCCATGCTATTGTGCCTCATAGTCAAGTGGCAAGAAATGCATTAAATGCTGGGTAAAAAGCAGAAGGTTCTCAATCTAGAAAAATGCAACGGCTCTAAACAAAATTGAGCTAAGCCTGAACCATACTTCTGGATTTACAACACTCCCAAATGTTTTTTTTCCTCTGACTTTCAGTACTCAGCTGAGACTGGGCACTCCTTCTGTTACACAAACGTATTTTTTACACTCTGCCTGGATGATTTACAGCTGAAGTAAGAACGACACATGCATGGCAGAAGGGAACCACAGACTGATGACTAAAAGGCAGGAACTGAATCTGTACATCTTCACCCCAATCCAAACCTGTCCCCTAGGTACAGGGTCTGAACTTTACTGCTACGTCTAATAGGCTGAACCTGAAAGCAGTGTCCAAATAAACTCAAACTGTGGCAAAATTGCTTTCTACTTTTCAGGTTGGATCTATCCATGAAATACTTAGAAAAATCAAAGTAGTTCTTATTTATCCTTGTAACAGGACAGAAAAAAGTTGCTTTGTGATGCCCACATTTTTTACAAATACGTCTGTTTTTAACATGTAAAATGCATCCTGTCTGGTTAACACCAAATTCACTGTGATACACTCCCGTGTCTTGATGTGACTACGTGCACTACCAGGAGCTCATTAGCCAACACAGAGGCAGTACAGGTATTCTGGCTGTTTGCTGGTTTTCAGTGAGTATGCTGGTCCATGATTATTTAAAAGGACAAACTGAAAAGCTTCTTTTTCCATTCCTATAATTCTTATTTTTCAACTTTCTTTTGGATGATTGGACTAACAAACTTTCTTAATCATTGCCCCTGTGGGAGGCAGAGAGAGCAGGATGGGCTTTGTATGCTTCAGTTTCTTTCAAGTCCGTTAGGAGTTTTTTCCGTCAGTGGTCTCCCTCTTTTCCCAGCAGGATCTTTCTTTCCCTAGTTAAGTTTGTGGACACCCGGACTCTGACTTGCTTGGGGGCTATGACTCATCCTCAGAAGGTCTGGTTGCTTTGGGGACTTTTTCTGTTGATGTACGCAATAAGCCATGATGCAGTCTCATTCTTCAGCTCTTGCATTCCCTGTCTACACAGCTGCTACTCCATGGGTAGAAGGAAAAAAAAAAGAATTGCTCTCTCCTTTTTAAAGTCAACGATTCTAGTTGAGGTTTTGTACCATTACGTACACAGATGATTTTTTATAAACAAATAAAAAAATTACGCCTTTTCTTTCTACATCACAAAGCTGACAATGGCTCCTTAAAGATACAGCCTGCTCTGAGGGATAACTGAGGGATAAATCAACGTGTTGATCCATCACGATGGCTAATCAAGCACCCTCAAATTGTGTTGAAGTCGGTGGAATCGGAGGTTACTCGGTACCTTGCTACATTGTCTGCACACAGCATGAACCACTTTACCGAATACATTCAGTAACCAGAGTCCAACATTTTGATTCTCTGGAAACAATGCAATATTTCTCTTTTTCAGTAATGGGTCCTCCTGGCTAACAAACGTGGTGAACTGCACACACTCTGACTCTGCTGGGCACTAAATAAACTACTTAGTGGCTTAGTCACCCATTATGGCTGGGCAACTCCCGTTTTTCCTAGTTTCTGACAAGCCCAGATGTCAGCATCCTCAATTTCCACATGCATTCCACATGCAATAAAAATTGTCTGCTAAGAGAAAAATTAGCTGTACGATTTTTCTGACCGAAGTCACTTCAAGCAAAAATCTCCATTGATCCCGATTTGTCAAAACAGTCAAGCTCTCAGTTAAAAACCTGAACAAAAAATCTGGACAAGGGCACACTTAGATTTTGCTTAGCTTGTTTCCGTTTATCATTGCTTGAGGGAAGGAAAGCCACCAAGGAACGCAAAACGAAACAAGGGCACAAACGCAAACGACCACCAGGACCTGTGATTTTGCACCCTCTCGGCTCAGGGAGGGCGGTCTGCGCCGCAGGCCGTGCCCAGCAGCGCAGCTAGCTCCCACTGCGCTGGTTTGGTGCCCCCTCCCTGCCCAGCCTCTGTACGTGCCCGAGGGAAGGAAAATCCCTCTGCCCGTGTTACATAAGGCCACGCAACTTTCTCTCCCCGCTCCCTTGGTCCCGGGAGGGACGTGCCGGCTGCAGAGCTGTCCTGCCGGCACGCAGCTGCAGGAGCCCGGCGCTGGGGCGGCCCTTGCCCCGGAGGGCTGCCGCAAACCCCCGCCCCGTCGGGACGCGGCTCCCCAGCGCCCCGGCCCGCCGCGCCCCCCGGAGCCCGCCGGAGGATGCAGCCCCGCCGCGCTGCTGCAGCAGCTCCAGTGGGCTTTCCCGGCCCGCTGCCCGCCCCTCTCCTGCACCCTCTCCCTCGTCTTTAAAAAAAAAAAATAAGAAGATAAGTAAATGACGAACGCCTCCCCGGCCCTGTCCCTCCTGCAGCAGGTGGAGGGAAGCGGATCGCTGGCTGCCGTCGCCCCGGCGGTGCCCGCGTACCGTGCCTCGGAGGGACGGGCAGCTGCCCGGAACCGGCATCGCTCCTCGCCCCGTCCCGCCTCGGCCCCCTCACCTTGACCACGTCGTCGTTGAGGTGCTTGGGGTCCCGGTTGACCAGGTCGATCTCTTTGGTGTGCACGTCGTGCACTGCCTTTTCGCTCAGCTCATCTGCCATCATCTTGTTGTTGGGCTTGTAGATGTTGCCCTGCTCCCTGATGGGCGCCGTGTACAGAAAGCCCTGCGGAGAGGGAGAGGGAGAGCGGGAGGGAGGGGAGAGCCGAGCCGAGGAGGGCAGGGCAGGGCAGGGCAGGGCAGGGCAGGGCCGCGCCGGAGGGCGGGCTGGGGGATGTGGCCCCGGGTCCCGCAGGGTGCGCGGAGCGGCGGGCGCCTGGCTGCGGGGCGGCTCTCGCCCCGGCTATTTAACCGCGGCCGCGGGGCGCACACCACACCCCCGCGGTACCAGGCACGGCACTGGCTCCAGCTCCCGCCACCAGGCGGCCACGGCCCCGGCCCCGGNGAGCGGCCGGGGCTCCCTGCGCAGCGCCCTCCCCATATCGCCTTCCCCACGCTGCCCTCACCCTACTGCCCTCCCCATACCGCTCTCCCCACGCTGCCCTCGCCCTACCGCCCTCGCTGCGCGGACCGGAGCACGGCGCCCCCACCGTGCCCCCTCCACGCGGGCGCCCTCGCTGTAACTGCCTTCGCTATACCGCCCTCCCCGCACGGCCATCACCGTGCCCCGTTCACCTCCGGCGCCCTCGCCGTACCGCCCTCCACATCCCGCCCTTACCGTACGGCCGTCACCACACCGCCCTCACCGCGGCCCCGGAGCGGCCGCAGGGGTCGAGCCTCCTGGATCCCCCTGCCCCGCTGTCCCTGCCCGCAGGTGCCCGGTTGTCCGCCCTCCCCGCGGGCGCCGGCCGCGGCGTCCGCCGCCGAGCTGTCCCCCTGCCCCGCTGCTCCGCCGGGCCTGGGCGCTGCAGCGGGCGGGCAGCTCTGGGGTCCGAGCCGCTGCAGGTACCCGGCGCCGGGCGGGAGGACGGCGGGGCAGGCAGCGGGGCGCTCGGAGCGCCCCGGCTCCGTCCCCTCGGCGGTCCTACCTCCGAGTCCACGTATTTGGTACCGGACATGCTGCCCCGGGCTGGCTGACGGCTCTGCCGCGGGTGTCTCTGCGCTATACCTTGTAGGACCGGAGGCAGGAGGATCCCGCTGTGCGGAGCGGGCGGCCGCGGGGAGGTAGCTGGGAGGCAGACGGCTGGCGGCCGGCCAGGGGCTGCTCCCTGCCTTCGCCTGGGGTGGATGAGAAGCCGCGGTGGGGCCCGGCACATCGCAACGCGGCTGGGAGCCGCCGGGGGTGGGAGGGGAAAGCAGTCCTGCCCCGGCAACCTGGAAGCGGGCGGACCCGGTCCCGGATGCTTGGGCCACGCCGCGCAGGGACAGTGACAGGGACAGGGACAGGGACGGGGACGGGGACAGGGACGGGGACAGGGACAGGGTCCCCTTCGCGCCTCCCTCCCTGCCCCGGCCGCCCGCGACCCCCGCAGCAGGTTCCCGCCGCTGGGCTGCGGGGGGCGATGGTGCCTGCGGGGGGTGAGGAGCGAGGGGGCAAGGGGGGTGTGCAAGGAAGCTGTGAGGAGATGGAAAACTTTAGCTGTGTTTCACGTCCAGAGCGAGCGAGGCGTTTGAAGGGCTCCCCCAGCCTCCCCCGGCATCGACAATAGTTTGCACATAGTGATCGCTGCCCCAGGAACAATTGTGGAAACTTGGACATCCTCGGGATGAAGAAAAAGAGGTTTTCTTAACTGGTTCATTTCAAAACTATGCAAATATTTAACAGTCCTGCACTTTAACTGTGCTATATTTTTCCCGGGAGGAGACTGACCCATGCATGTCTGCCATGCGTATTAACCACTGGGATTTACTTTAAAGAGGCGCGGTGGGACACTGACATCTTGCCATGCTCTGTTCTCAAGGTCCTTCGTAAGCTCGGGGGCATGCTCTGGTGTAAAAGCTACAAGGATTCATCACTGATTCAGGTTAGAGTTGCAATGCCACTATACATCTATAAACTATGAGTTATATTTTGCCCTATTTTTTTTTGTTTGCACCCATGCGTTTTTTCATTAGGAAATCAGACCATAGTGAAAGATTTGTAACATTAACAGAAAAACAGTGACCTTAGTGTTACGCCATTTAGCACAGAATTACAGCAGCAGAAGTAGAAAAATATTAACTGTGGTATATTTGGCTTTGGCAATTTAACAGAGAAATGACCTTGGAAAGGCCACTGGCTAAGATGGATGTAGGCTCCACAGATGTAAATAACTGCACCTGTTGAAAAATGCGGTCCACACGGACATGTATCTCTGATACGGTCATCAGTTAGCAGCGAACTTTCTTTAAGAGTTTATATTGCTCATAAACTTTAGAATAAATGCTTTGGATGGATGTTTTCCAAATTTCCAAGTGAGTTGTAATTTTTAAAAGTAACCTTTTTATTGATGTAATAATTCACTTAGGCCATCATTAAAACATCCTTGACTGTCCGAGCATTTAAGTGTGTGCATAGGGTCAAACGGGTGGACTGAAGGACATACTCTCTGCAATTTTACCACCTACCTGAAAAAAAACCCCACAAGACAGTTCATTGTTTTCATACTTCGGAAAATTTTTCAGTTAGTCAGTGTCCTGCACATAAATCAGAAGATTTTGACCCACCCTTCAGTATGACTGCATATCTCAACGATGATTGAAAAAAAGAGATATATTTGTTAATCTGAAATGCTGAATGGGTCCTGGAGTGGTTTCTGCAGAACCACAGACCCTTTTAAAAGAAATTTTGGAATCATGCAACACTACTGCGGCTAGAAGAATATTGGAAGCTGGTGGAATTTATAAACTTTATGAGATGAAGCCCAGAACAGGCTGTTTATATAGCTGAAATGAACCGTCACAGCTGATGAACCTTAGAAGTGCTCACTTGAGTTGGAATACCAAGAAGACAGCCGGCAGAGAAAATGCATGGGTACTACTGAGTTGTAAGAGTGAGGGAGTTACACGGGCAGAGATGGACAGGGCTAGAGCCACGGCCTGTTGCCTCTATCACTGTTGTATGAGAAATGCACACAAACTTAACAGCCAAAGACTTGGCATGGGTGAGTGCAGGAGTTCTGCAAGGAGCTTCCGTTCCGTACAGAGGAACAGTATAGATCTGCTGGAAAGGGCCTATTAAAGGCTTGCAGGAATCTTCTGGAAGTGCAAAGGCTCTGATCCCCTCACATTTACTATGAATGGATTATCCAGGGGTGGCCTAAACTTGCCAGGGGTTATTGACACACATGCTGGCCTTGGAAACGCCTCCCAAAATGTCTTCTCACTTGAGCTTTGCTGTGTCTTTAGTAGCCCTGGTCAGCTGTTGAACAGGACTACATGCTACCTTGGCTGGCCACATCACTGTCTTTCTTCTTTCTCCGTCACACCAGCTGTAGGCATTTCATGCCTAGTTTTAAGAAGTTTTTATTGCTCCAAAGTATTGCTTTAACTGAACTTTCAAACCTCAGGATTACCTTAATTGAGAACTTGCTCTAAACATGGAGGAAAGTGTGTGCAAGTTACGAGCCGTTCTTTCCATTTTGAGAAGAGGAAAGGTTTTGGTATGGGTAGGAAATATTTATTCCCAGAAGGCAGTGTAAAAAAACCCCCCAAAAGATTGGACAAAATTCCTCAGAAAAGTGTCAGAAAGTGAGTCATGAAACTGAACTGGATGTGCGTGACTGCTCACTGAGTGTCTTCATCTGGTATCAAACACTCCATCTCCCTCCACTCTTCACCACCCCCCCCCCTTTTTTTTAAGCTTGTGTAATTATTCCAGTTATGGTATTAGCAATACTCCTGATATATTCCAATGTCAGCAAGATCAGGATCAGCCCTGGGAAACTGTGTTCTTTATGTATTGTTTCAATAGCAGTGAGGCTGTCAGATAACAGAGGCTGTCAGCAAGCAGCCTGCCTTATGCAGAACACTTAAAATCCTGAGGCTTAGGAGAGGAAGATCGCTGCTTTTTTAGTGTCTCCCGTTCAACTGCTTAACCACATCCTTTTATACGCATTTTTTGATGTTTTTCTGGATCCTGAGCTGCCAGAACAGTTGGTTGTGTGCTTCTACCAGCCATGTTACTGTCCTCACCCTGCTGTGTGATAACAAGCATTGGGATGGGTTTAACATGCAGGACAATGTTTTGCTCATTCTGTTATTTACAGACTTACAGTCCTGGAGGATTCATGGTGGTCATCCTGTCTCTACTCTCTGGAGCATTTCTGTATTTTAAATTATAAGTCAGAACTTATAATTTAAATTCTGGATCAGAACTTTTCCACTGAGATGGCTGCCCCTCGACACCAGTATATAGGACAGCACTTTCATGTATGCACTTGTTATTTGGTCTGTTTGTTCCTTGCATCAAAGGAGTAGTTATACCAGGAGAGACGGTGAGATCCCCTCACATTCCTTCCTTCTCACAACCTCTAGCTAGGAGTGATTTCCGTTTACCTGGAAGCACTGCTGCCGCTGTAAAACATTTCACCATAGCCTGAGGGCTGGGAGAAGGAATGAGAGACCCAAAATCCATTTTTGCCTGTCTGAGGTGTGCTAATGCATTTGGACTCACTCCTGGGAAAGTGTGCTTTGGGAAGTGCCCTGTTCTGCTGATGTGCGGTAAGTGTATGTTAAGGGGTCCAAGGCATTCTCTTCCCTTCTTTTGGGACTCTGATTGGGCTTAGATGTGAGTAAGATGCCAAGTTGCTCAAACAAGGGCAGTTCTGGGCATGACCAAAGTAAAACTGTAGGTACTGAGGGGAGGTTGCATGAAAGGGAGGTGCCTTCTGAGTTTAGACATGTTCCTGGTTGGGTGGCAGCTGGGCAGGGATTACAATTTTGGATTTAAATGCCTGACTCTCATTTCAATCCTGCGGTAGGTGTGTACATCTTTTATTAGAGCTAGTCCCTGTAGGTCTTGATCAAGATAATTTGTAACCGTCTTGGCTGGAGAGGCAAATCGATTGAAAGCTTTAATTCTGCCAGACCTTGCACAAATCAAGTCACTCTTTTCTCAACCCTTTTCAATATCAAATTCCTTGACAAATATTGAGCTGTACCATGAATGCTGATCAATGTCAACACTGTTCTGTACTATTCTGCCAGTTCTAGCATATTATTAACTGTTCAGGTGTCTAACAGAAATGCTGAACTGTGAGAACCAGTCTCATTAATGGGAACTTAAACACCCACTCCTTGAGGCTTATGTAGGATGGGACTTTTTGTCAACAAGCTTCACTAGTTTATAGTTGTAGCATTGTGACAGCTGTGATTGATAGCGTAANGTGTCTAACAGAAATACTGAACTGTGAGAACCAGTCTCATTAATGGGAACTTAAACACCCACTCCTTGAGGCTTATGTAGGATGGGACTTTTTGTCAACAAGCTTCACTAGTTTATAGTTGTAGCATTGTGACAGCTGTGATTGATAGCGTAAAGCAAAAAGCAAGCAAGGTGAGGTAGGTACATGGGGTGAAAAAGCAGGTCTTAATAAACAGGCAGTTGGAAAAATAGAAAAGCTTTCCTCAAAGTTTGAAATAAAATTGTGCATCTCTACATTTTATTCCATTTAGGTGTCTAAAGTAGGATCTGATTCAGTGCCTTGTGAAGGGATTCTTCTTTCTCCCACTTGCAGTTGGAGGGGGAAGCCAAATGGACAAAACCAAACACCTAACACAGGTGACACTCACCCCTGGCCTCAAGTTGTGAGAGAAATTGTGTAGAAAAGAACTTGCCCCACTACCTACATGAAGCTCTAGTTGCTTCCATAGGCCTGCCCAATTTCTGCAGCAAATACAACTTTTTATGTAGTAGAGGAAAGGAGCCAAGCCAAACATTTTGCATTAATCAGTGCGGAGAGTCTTCTCTGGAGGATGATTCAGAGCAGGAACCTATCTTAGCTTCTCTGAATTGCCTCTACAGAAGACATTTTCTTTTTGTTGCAATAAGCTTAGGAAGATAAGTGTCACCGGGCTAAAATTAGCCTTTATTAATTCTCCCCTCAGTAGTAAATCCCTGCATGAAGAAGGCACTTCAGTTTTTAATGCATAACTGCTGGTTCAGTATGCATTGGAGGTCTTCGGCTCTAATTTTCATGAGCACAGTGTACTAACAGACAACACCGGTAGTGTCTGGTGTTTGACCTTGTTCCATTTGCATTTTTATTTAAAAAAAACACAACGAAAACACATGTATTTTTAAAATAGAGTTACTACAGCTTAACAGCAGTAGTTTTATCTCTGCAGGTGGGGGAATGACCACACTCTGTAAAAATAATGGACTTACCATTCTTTGGCTTCCACTAACTATGAGTGTGTGGTCTGAGGTCACGGAGCTGCAGGGATGTTCTGAACTTTTCAGTCAGTGTCTGCCTAAGTGAACTTCTTGGATAGGTGGGAAAAGGCTCCTCATTTACTAATATGTCAAAGTTTCTGTTAAGAACTTATTCCAATTTATATGGTGAACAAGTAGGGTGGGGAAAGATAAGATACAAATATAGAAGTTCTAGAGTCAGATTAGAAGGATTTTATGAAATAGCTCTCCTAAGGAGGCAGGTTAAATTTCTTTGTGAATTAAAAGTCTATAAACACAAACCCGGGGTTAGATCTGTATGTTAGTTGTGATCTTCATGAAAAACAAGATGCTGAAATATTTTGCATGACAGAACTGTATCTCCAGCTCTTTATTAGAAATCTAAAGTCTGCATTAACAAGAGTCAGGCTGGAATCAGAACATCTCACACCTTTTATTTGTTTATCCTCATAACTCTACCATGATGAAGGAAAGCAGTAACATTTACCCTGTTCTGTAAAGGCGAAGAAGATGCATCAAAGTAGATGACCTGAATCAGGCGTATATTTTCCTACACTTGTTGCAGACAATCAGACTAAGTTTCCGGATTCCCTTCTTGCCTAAATTCACATTTGTAAGTTGCNCGTAAAGGCGAAGAAGATGCGTCAAAGTAGATGACCTGAATCAGGTGTATATTTTCCTACACTTGTTGCAGACAATCAGACTAAGATTCCGGATTCCCTTCTTGCCTAAATTCACATTTGTAAGTTGCTGTTGAGGGATCAGCTGGGATGCTTTGTCCACATTTCAAATGAACTGGAGACAAACTTAAGGAACCCACCCCTACATCGAAGATCACAGTTCAGTGCCAGTGTCCATTCAGTCCCTGTTATCCAACAGTGCTATTAGCTATTGACAGCATCAGCTGTGGCAGAGCTTCATGATATCTGTCAGAACTGTCAAATCCATAAAATCCAGAGAATATTCGCCAGCTAGAGTTGCCTGGTGCAGATTCACACCTTGAAGAGTCTGTATATATTCATACTTCCTTCCACTATTTTCATAGATGAAGTAAGCGTATTTGCCAAGCATCTAATATTTTACGCTAAGCCTAACAGTCCATTTGGTATATTCTTATAGTAAAAGCACATCTGTTCCAGAGAAAGATACTGCTGTAATATACGTAAGAAACTAACAGCTTTAATGACTTAGTTACAAGCTCACTTGAGTCTTCTAACAGCTAGACAAATGGTGAAAAGAACCAATTAATGACAAGCCTAAATCAAAGTAAGAACAAACCAAACCATTCTACTTGATTGCCTATGGTAGCTAGAGCCGGATGACTTCAGTAAGCTATTTAAAAATGCATATATCCAGGAATGCATGACCTAAAATGATACCTTTTTCTCTAGGGAACGGCCTCATTCTCAAAGTTTGGATCCAGACCTGAGTTCCTTCAAAGCTTAGGCTTTTATAGGGCTCCTTTTAGACACAAGGACTAGCCCTGATTTATTTATTTTCTTTTTAAAAAAATGAATTCATCAAGAGGATATTTTTCTGTGAAAAATACTTTTGTAAAAATCCTTGGACATTGTAAAAGAAAACAACTCTCAAAAGAATTCAAGCCTAGCCTGACCAATTTTAATTTTCAAAAGCGATATTTCCATTTTTATCATAAGAAAGAGATCTTGAAGACCACATCTAAACAGGAAGCTAACTTCTTGCAGAAGAAGAAAACCCCAGAGAAGTTTCCATGGGCACTGATCATTAAGATCCAGTTTTGAAAAGCCATATGAATCTGTCTCTAAAGGGCATAAACGATAAACATATTTTTAATGTACAAAGAATATACAGTGTCAGCTAGCTTCTGCAGGCCAATAAGCAAGAAAAGGAAAATTTGGCCGCTCATCTGTAAATAAAGCATGCGCCTGTAAAAAGAATTAAGCATTTTTTTAATGCAGCCAAAATTCTGCACCGAGAGACCTGCTTCAGAGAAAGCAATCATTCTGCGTGGGCTTACATCATTTTCTACTATAAACAAGTTAAATGCAGTTGATAACAGTGGAACTGTATGGATGGTCATCCATTTCTTTTCCCTCCCATATTTTGGAAGAACTGCATAATATTCGATGCTGTTCGGCATTTTAAGAGCTTTTTAAAAAGCTGAAAAACCTGAAAAAATGAAGTTGAAACTAGGAAAATGCTGTCGTCTTATTATTTTATTATATATCTCTTGTTTGATAAGAAATCTCTGATATAATTTTTGAAAATAACATTCTAAATCATACAAATATTTTACAATTGCAACTTATCATCCGTATTTAAAGAGAACGGCAGCATAAGCCCATCAGAAGGCTAATGTAATTTTAATGTACCTCTGCCTGTGTTCTGTTACTCTGGTTTTGAAAGCCATATTAGGAGCAGAAGGAAGAAGGGGTTTTTTTATGGGTTAGGCTTTAAAGTAGCAATTAAGCAATATGGAGAGTCAAGTCAATAGGTGAGGAGAATTAAGACAAGGATACCAATTGCACTCACTCGCCTTCTGTAAGAGCTTGCTACCTAGTTAAAGTGCCAGCATAGTGTCTATCATTTTAAATATCACAATGTTCACAAAGAGATAGGCAGGGTTGCATTTACTACACCCCATTTTTAATAAAAAACATTTCTCATAAACAGATATTTCCAATTCTTGCATAGTCTTCTATGAAAACACTCATAATCTTTGATTTTACGTGCAATCATATATAATGAATATACTAGAATTGCACAGCAACACTTAAAAATCTACACAATTTAGAAACTGAAATTTTAGTTATCTGAAGTCATTTTTTGCAATGTCTCACTCTTGCTGCCCAGTAAGTTGGTTAGAATTCAAATACCATAGAAATAATGCGTCAAAAAAACCCAACCATGTGCCATTTACAAAGGTACAAAATATACAGCAAAGTTAACCTCTCATTAAATAAAATATACAGATTAGCTGATGTTCCAAATCATTAGCTAACACCTTATTTTAAGGGATAAACTTCCTGGGAGCTTTTTGTCCCCAGTGTAGGAGAATTACACAACAGTTCCTTTCTCTGTATGCTTATGCAATGAGTCACATTCATTTTAACTGCTGATAATAAAGGACTGAGTTGATCACTCTGCATCGTGAGGGCCCGAAATGATCCCTGGCGGACCTGTGGTAAAGTCAATGGGAAACCCTAGAGATCAGTTTCACCTAAGGTATCACAGCCTACTCAAATATTTATAGTAATAACGCCAATCATTATCACTGTGGTGGCTGTTAAACCTTCACCAAAATTCTCCTGTAATCTAGCCATCGACGTACCATTAAAATAAAGTGTTGCCAACATACCCCGTGCTCACTCTGTTGTTAAAAGAGTGAGCTATGAAAACTGCCTACTTGTTCTTAAACTGATCTCCCTGAAAATAAACGAGTTTTAGAAAAAATAGCATGTTCCCACTTAAACCAGCCATTGTAATTAAACAGTTTGGAATGAATGGTAAGTGCTTGTATGTTAGGTTAGCAAAGAGCTATAACACCAGCTACAACTACAGCAGTGTCGCATCCCTGACATTTACTCTTGGTCCAGGCGTATATTAACCATGGCAAAGCATCGGCCTACGCTCTGAAAGAATGGTACGACGAAAACGTCTGTCAGGCTCTTCCATATAGTTTGCACTGAAGGCAAGACCATGAGGCAGGTTTTCACAAAAGGCACCACAATCCTGTAAAAGAGAAAACGGAAGATTTGAAGACTGCTGCTGCTACAGAACGGGGAAGTCAGGATAACTGAAAACAAGCGTGAGATCTTATGAAGAGGAAGTGATTTTATAACTCTAAATCTCAAAATAAGTTGATTTTACACTTTCGCAATCATTCTATATCAATTTTGTTCACTTACAGCCTCACACCTGCACATGCACAAGCACCATGATGCACGTGGCCCTATGGCCAGGATCATTTGTGTGCAACACAGGGGGCAGGGGATGCCAGCGTTCTTTTCATCATGTCACTGCTTCTTCTTAACTGGCAATGCTGAGCTAACTTTTAGACCTGCCTCTTACAGAGGTGAACTTCTGCTGCTCGCTCCTTGCTGCTGGAAGGGCTGATGTATGTGATATGCTACAAGCACGTGGCAATGCTTGATGCCACCCCACTGTGGCTGAGGAGCAGAGTCATCTGCTAAGGACTCATTTGCGCTGTGGGCATATCTGAGCATGGGTCTTTGGGGCTTAACAGAAACACCAAGTTGCCCAGTTTGATTGACTGGGAACAGCGCTCTTTACAATCTGTTCTTGCTCTGCTGGCCCTTTGGGTGTTTCTTTCGTCCCTCTCCCTCTCACACGCACAAATGCACAGGCACACATGTGCAGCGCCATTCGCATCTCATTCCCACCAATCTAACACCACCGTTACAAGTTGCTACAATAAACAGAAACAGTAGAGCAGTATCTGGTTACATTGGATTACTACAGCAGAGAGACATGCCGAACCTCAGAAAAATTGAGTCTTGCTAATACTGTAAAGTTTTTCATTTGTGGGTGAGAAATTAAGGTAGAATGAGGTCAAAACTCCTGGTCAGGAGAAAGATTTTTTTATTCCCTCAGGGCGTATACTTTAAAGCATTGTGCTTTCATCATCTGAGCACTAGTAACCATCTGAGGATGCTCTCCATATGTCCCCATTCCAAAGCAATGTCATTAGTGGTGGCTTAAGCTAAGCATACTAACAACAGGGGCAAGCCAGAAGTGCACATATAGGCAGCTCACAAGGGCCAGTGGATACATGATAATTGACCACACTATTTTAAGTTACATTCCTGTTTTAATAATTTACTGGCCAAAACCCCATGTCATTTCACTAAGCTGAATGTTCTTGTTTGGGTGCAGACAAATTAAATGTGTAAATAATTTATGTAATACTGAAGTGGTACTAGAGCAAAGTTTTAAAAAATCTCCGTGCCATATAGAACTCATTTATTTCCTAAATTAGGTAGAAGAAGCTATACATTCTCTTGATAAAGATAACAAACTCTGTTCTAGTTTGCTGTTGCATTCAAAATTTAAAATCCCAGTCTTGCGTCAATGTATTTCCATTGCAGAACTCTCATTGACTTTGGTTGGAATGACAGGAAATATTTAATTTACTATTTCACCATAAGTCTGAAAAATATGTAAGGATTGTGTCTTTCCAATGAGTACTGCTAAGAATAACAAAGTAGAAAAAAACATTGTACATTTAAAAAAAGTTGAAGCTTTAGAAATGTGAAGAGTCAAAAAGAATTGTTTTCAGTGTTTGTCTACCCAGATTCTCAGCTTTTATCATTCAATGCAAGCTGTATACTAGTATGTCTATGCTGCACTCTAAGCTAACCCAGATGGATTTAAACCAGAATAGTTTTTCTGAAACCTTCTCTTCTTTTGTCTCTGCTGAAACAGCTAGTAATACACACACTATATAGAACTGTGAGAGTTACTGGAATAATGTGCATCTAGTTTTAAACTGAACTCAGTAAACTACGTGTTTTATAACCACCTATAGTATCACTGCCTATAGAATAGATAATTTCTAGAAAACAAAATTAGGGCTTCATGTGTTAGAATACAGTTGATAAACATTAGCAACAAAAAGGGAAAAATATTGGTATTTCTCCAAGCAACACAGGGAAAACACCAGAAATGGCTGCTCAGCTTGTGTTGACTTCACCCCTCTTCCATTTCAGTTAGTTTATAAAGGCTATGTCAATGAGCCTTTGCTGCCATCTAAAATTAAGGTGGCCTGCATTTTTTTAAAATCTAACTGAACTGCAGAGAAGCAGAAAAGCCGACATTTCTATTGGACCCTCTGTTGACAGGACTGCACAACATACAAACTAAACAAATACCACACTATGCAGAAGTTTCACAGAAAGATGCAGTGGATCACCAGGATGTTGTTAGGTAAGGCTGGAAAAGCAGTGATCATACCACTTGCAACTGCCGTAGAGGTCATTCACGCAGTACCAAAACTCAGCCTCTTTTCATAATGTTGAATACAATAAATATTGTAATGTTTTGGTAATGTTTTATAGCCTTTTAACACTTGCTATCCAATTTTATCATAAGTGCACACAAAACCCAATGTAGGCTAACTCTGTAGGAGGATATGTGAGACATGCTAGCAACCAAAGCTAATTATGTAAATAACTTTCAATTTTAAAATAAAAGTCAGTCTACTTAGACAACAATTACTTAAACACCTTTCCTCAGAGAAGAAAATCCTTCACACCCAAGAGAGCAGTAAAAGGTATGTTCTAACTTTAAAAAAATATGAGTGCATCTATATATGTATCCACATGTATATAAGTATGTATCCTGTTCTGTATAGGATATGTACAGCATCTCCAAACCATCAGAGGGTGTGATGTGCCTTCCGTGAAGCAACCAGGCACACTTGAAAGAATAAATAACCAAGTGCCATTAGAAGTTATGCATTTGTTTTTGTGTCCTGTCAAATAAACATTAACGTACATATCCTTTACTCCCAGTGCTGTGGGTTTACCCCAGTCTGCACTTCTATTCACAGAGATGGTAACTGCTTGCTTGAGTAACATCTAACCATGGAAGTAAAGTCAGCATATCCCAAGGATATCAACATTTACTGCAATATTGGTACTACTACTAATGTTACCACATGGTACAGCTCTGTTGAATTTGGCATCTAAGCTGAAGCGTAGCCAAGGTATTGCAACTACCTATATGACCTCTCATTGAATCTTGCTACGTATATATACACCATAAAATACCCATCCTTTCACTAAGTAAAAGGAATGACCTCTTTTGAGAACTGTTGAGCTGAAAAGAACAAATTACCCCATTTTTTTCCATCCTACCCTATCTTCTCTTCTTTGCGTTCAAGGCATGACATCTACAAAATTATACCCATCAATGTTTCTCACTTTTGCTCACGTTACTTTTTTTCTGCTAATCCCTGTGGGAATACTTTCAAGAACCAAACAACACAATTTAATTCCCACTGATAAGGGTATTTTCAGTTCAGAGCAGCTCAACTTTTCACAGAGTTGGGCAATGTTGTTGGAGTAGTCATTCAATATTAATTCTGCTTCAAAGTGAAGTACCACATCTTCTCCTGTAAAGTTCTTCAAAATGGAATGTCAGAGATGTCTTAATGCTATTTTTCAAATGCTATACCGTTCAGCGGTTAAATCATCTAATTCCAAGTATGCACATGTACTACATCATAATTTTGAATTAAAAGTCTTGCATGGCCCTACAATGTTAAGCAAGCATTGTGAACAGATGGCTAAATATGACCTAGAAGTTGCAGAGTTCTTGTCAAGTCCCATTAATGCTTGGGATATTTATGAGCGAGGCAACAGACAGATAACCACCAAAGCCCTCCAGGACTCATACATAGTATATGAAGTGCATTAAACCCAAACATTATACATCCCAGGAGCTGGGTAAACTGGAAAAGATAAAACTAAAAAGGAAGCAAGACAACATCCACCTACTTCCTCTTCAGAAGCCAAGGGATATCTACTAGCAGTGAATGAAGAGGCATCACGGCAACACAAGATCATAAGGCAGATCTTCATGGCATAGCTGTACAGTAATTTCTTTTGATTTCAGACAGCCAGTAGGGAGATGGTTTTGGGGTTGAATATGATAGCAATAAGTTATGTAAATGGAGCTGTGGAGAAACAGGTAAGAGATGATGTATGTCCATATCTACTTCTCTGCATATAAATCCCTGGCTACATCTTAGCACTGTGAAAGGAAGCTCAAGTCGACAAGAGCTCCAAGTACCTACTGCTCCAGCTGACAAGAAGAACATAAAGCTGGCTGAGTCTTAGTGCCTTAGAGACCATCTCAGACCCAAGAATCAAGGTATGGATCCTCAAATGAATCACTGATTCTTAGCATAAATATGCAACATACCAGAACACTCTTCAGACAAGACCACAAAAAAGCATATATGAGATTCAAGTGTTAAATTACAAGAGGTGGCAAACATGTGACTTGGAACAAGAATCATTTCCTGATCTATAATAAATACCATGATTTTGCATGTGCTGCTGGAAAACCAGCAGTGTTCTGCTCATGTTTAAAAATCAATAACCTTAACAGCCTCAATCTAAGGACATGCTTAAAAGCTTGCTAATATTCACAGAAAGGTGTTAAAACTCTGTCTGACAAATTCTGCCATGTATAGTCTGTGGTGAGAATGACAGCCATCAGTAAAGGAGAAGAAATGTGAAGAAGTAGCCTTCCTTGAACTGGCTTGCATGTAGGTCACCAGCCTGCTAGCTGGCACAGTTTCAGCCCATCAGTATCTTTTACCAGGTACTGTAAAACTAGATTCTGGCTCAAGTAGCGAGTTTGAGAACAGGAACAGAATATGCTCCATCTTTATAGACAAAAATGAAAATTAAAGGGTATTACTAGATATTTCTTAGCTTTCTTTTTGCTTTCCAGGAAGTCTCACATATTCACTTCCTTCTTTAGCAATCTTTTTGCTGGTAAAAGACAACATTTACTATCAGGTATGAGAAGTAAAACTCCTAGGGTGTCCTTGATGCATGAGGAATGCTGAGTCAGACTTTTGCCGATGTTTAGCATGCTGGCAAAAGTGCAACAACATGTGCGACATTCAACAGAGCTTTGTGCCTGAGCACTTCCAAAAGTTGTTGGAACACCTTTGAATTTAGCCTCAGGAAAGGCTCCCCTAGGACAGATCAACATCAACATCTCACTGGTTTGGATGATGAAAGTGAGGCACAGAGAGTCTGATAAGCCTTCCTGCAGGCAGCCATGCTGGAGGGTGTGCCCAGGGTTTTCCCATGACATTTCAACAGCTGAAGAGTTATAATGGAATTCCCTTCCTCCCACCCACAAAGTGAGGAGTTACTTTTTTTTTTTTTTTTCAGACCCGATAGGGCTACATGGGAGCCAGTGCCATGTGTTTAGGGTCTCTATATCTGCACTGCTGCTGCACTACCCTCTCGAACCCAGAAACTTTGAACTCCTTACTCCCAAGCAATCTGGAACATGGAGAGCTGCAGAGAAGCTAACTGAAGTCTCTGTGTGTTCCATCTTTGTGTTGGAACAAATCCAGCTTGTGGTTGTGAGAAGATGAGACAGTGCTGGCTTTGGATGGTAGCACTGGAAGGGGTCCAAGGGGGTGTAGATTGCACTACTGAGTTACGCGATTCTTTCACGCCCATCCAAGGTGCAAGGAAGATCAAAATGAATGATCACTTCTGTAGTGGCAATGAATGTAGGGAAGGAAAATTAGTTGTTGGGGAAGCAATTGTGTTCACAAAAAGTCAAGGGAAACTTTTCAAATGAAGTAGCACATTCAGACAGTCCTATTTCAGATGCACTGAGAACCCACAGTTCCTGACAGTCACTAGGGACTACTTACGTAAATAGAAACTGACCTCTGAGTCCTGGTTCAGTGAAACTCATGTCTACATAGCCAGGCTATGAAATCCAGATAAAAGGGCATCAAGAACTCTTCCACAGATATTCCACTATGGGAAATCTATATGACCACCATACCCTTTTGCAGTCACACGGTACACTACAGCACAGTGACAGCTGACAGACCTAAAAATCTGGGTACACGGTAGAGTGTTCATAACAATTTTGGGACCAGAGAAGTAGCAGGTGGGCAGCTCTAAATTTGATTGCACCTCCTTTGGATATATGTAAACTTTATGCTCCAAAATTCAAGTTAGTCAGTTTTTGAAGTGGGTCATGACAATGTCATCAATTCAAACTTCCATTCCTCTTTCAAAAACTGAAACCTGCACTCACAAGATTGCAACCACAAGTTCAGATAACCAATGTATTCCTATTGCTTTGAGTTTGTTTCCCAGTTTCCGGATTGTATTTTGTTTTCCTTAACGAGTTGTTCATGATTCCAGTGTTACCCAAGTCAAATGAGACTGCCCAAAACCCATGTAGATGGAAAATCCTGGTTTGCAGGAATGATGTTGATAATCTGCGTTCACCCCTTCCTCTGCAGCCTGCTGGATTCTCAGTTCTTCCCTCAACCTCATGCTTTTCCCTGCCTTTCTTCCTTTTCCACAATCATCTGCCTTTCTGGTCTCAAGGTACTCTTCTCCGATATTTTACCAGTATACTCTGTTTAAAGTACACCACGTTTGCTGTAACTTGGAGGGCTGCTGTATTTGCCTGTGAACCTGGGCCATGGCCAGAAGTAGCTTTCCTGAGCTCAGCAGGGGTTCTTTGCTTAGGTGGAAGTGCTTTGGGGCACTGCACCTACAGATGGCCACACACCAGATGCAAGGCAGTGACAGTAGATTTTGTGGCAGTAGCAAAGAAAGAACGAGCTGGGCCCTCAAAAACTTTCTTCAGTCTGTGAGGAAAAAAATGAAACAGGTAACCGTGCTGAGAACGTGGCAGGTGTAAGCAATACTTCTGCCCAGGTCTTTCATTTCAAATACACATTTTAACAACTTAACAACCAGTTTAAAACCCCTCCAAGCAATCATTATTATTACTCGGGAAGCCAGCTGAGGCTGGAATGCATTACGCTTGATGCCATGCAAATGGTTAAACAGGCTCTGTGCCCCAAGAAGCTTACAGAGGCATGACAGACTGCCGGTAAAAGCAAGGCAGGAACCAAATCACAGCGAAAACAGTTTTCATTTGTCTCCCTTTAAAAACAAAGCAGGTAACTTTAAGTCGATCTGACTACCGGTTGTAAAGACAGCGATCAACATTAGGCAGCCGTGCTACAGGAGGGGAGTTCTGCTGAGCCCACGCACCGATGGGCACCAAAACGCACTTACCAGATGTGCAGGCAGCTGAGCACGGCGAAGACGATCCCCACGACCAGGGCCAGCGGTATGGCAAGGACCAGGGTCAGGAGCTTGTAGATCAGGTACTTGCTGAGCTCGAAGAGAGCATGGCTGCAGATCCAGACTTTGTCGAAGGAGTGGGTGAGCTCGGGCTCCGCGATCACATCCTCGAACCCCAGCTGGAACAAGAAGCAGCTCTGCCGTTACGCGGAGCTGGGACGAGGGGAGGCCCACGGGGAC
>VZSC01009650.1:5615-23406 GCA_013398225.1 Steatornis caripensis
GCTTCCCTCCGCCCTGCCCCGCCGGCTGGGCAAGCCGGGACACGACGGGGCGCTGGATCCCATCCACGGGTGTAACAACCTGGCTGGCCTCAGCCAGCAGGTGGACCGGCCTCTGGGCAGGATGGGTGCTTGGCATGGGGCAGGATGCCACGAGCCTTAGCCGGGCCCCCTCGGGTGGCCACGCTGGTGGGTCTGGGCTGGGGTCCCCTCTCCCTGCTCCAGCAGCTGGGTGGGACCCAGGGGACACAGACAGAGCCACAGTCCCAGGGCTCCATTTGCTACCCAGCCTGTGCCTCAGTTTCCCCGTGCACCCAGGGGACCGTGCTGGAGAGCCCACTGTGGGGCTCCATGAGCGGCGGCTTGGTAGGGACATTTTTTAACCAAATCTTTGGATATTTATTTGCTGGGCTGGGCCAGCTCGGCCCCGCAGGGAGTTAATCCCCGGCTGCGGAGAGGATTACCCTGGCCAGGCCACCTTAGCTGCAGAAAGCGGATTAACCAGAGGACAGGGAATGTGGGGACAGGCAGCAGGAGCTCCGGGGCACCTCTCAGGGGGACATGGGGACAGTCCCCAGCCCCGTGGGGACAGGAACCCGGCTGGGGAGCAGACGGGTACAGGGCAGCCCCGAGGTCAAGGTGCTGCCAATGGGCACAGCCCCCCCCAAAGCACCCATGGAGGGGCTGCGGCTGCAATGGGGGGTCTGGGGTTCTGTCCCGCACTGGGAGCACTGGGAACTGTGGTTTTGCACTTGTGGGTCCACATCTTGCATTGGTGACACTGGGAGCTGTGTCCTATACTGGTGGCTACTGGGAGCTGTATCCTGTACTGGTGGCTACTGGGAGCTGTAGTGCACGTTCACGGGTGGCACTGAGGGCTGTAGCACAGGGCGCACTGGTGCGTGCTGGAAACTGTGACCCGGTGTACTGGTGAGCGCGCGGGGGACTGGGGAGGTGAGGAATGCGGGATACTCGGTGCTAGGGGGAGGGTGCTGGGAGCTGGGGGGTCAGAGGGAAACTGGGAGCTCAGGGAGCCCTGGGAGCTCGGGAAGGGCAGTGGGAGCCGTAGGGGGAGCTGGGGAGGGGGCACTGGGTGCTCCTGGGGAGCACTGGGAGCTGGGGGGCACTGGGAGCTGAGGGGCACTGGGAGCTGCGGTGGTAACTGGGGGCGTAGGGGGGAGCAGTGGGGGCTGCGGGGAGGGCCCTGGGAGGTGGGCACTGGGAAGCACTGGGATCTGTAGTTCAGCTGGGGATACTGGGAGGTGTAGTCCGGGCACCCAGCGCATACTGGGAGGTGTAGTCCCGGGCCAGGGCCGTGCTGGGAGTTGTAGTTCCCCAGCCGCGGGGGCTGCTGGGAGCTGTAGTCCTGCCCTGGGAGGGTGCAGGGCTCTGTGCCCCCATGTCCTCAGTGGCTGCCGTGGGTGCCCAGGCCTGGCCGACGGCCGTGTGAGCCCCGCACTGACCCCTCGCTCATGCGTCCCCTGTGTCTCCCCAGCTCCACAGCGTCTGGCCGTGCTGCCGCCCCCCAGCCCTCGGCACCCCAGGCGCAGCGGGGGGACGGGGAAGGCTGCCCGTCAGCAGGGTGGCCGTGGGGCGCGTTCAGCTGAGCCCCACCTGGCCCGGCGGGCACCGACCAGCCGTCAGCCTGGCCGTCTTGCTTCTGCCGTCCTGCTCCGGCAGCGCCCCTGAGAGAAACTGGGGTTTGGTCTCTGAGCAGCACCGAGGGGCTGCACCCATGGGAATTTGGGGTGGGGGGTGGAACTGGGAGCCGCGTTTCTCTTCTTGCTACCAGTGCGTTTGCTGGCGTGGTGCTGGGCGGATGCCCAGGGTCTGGGCAACGGGAGAGGGGTGGGGGAGGGAGGAGGGACCGAGTCAGGGTCCCCTGGGTGGGGGACGGACGCTGACCCCATGCCTCCGCCTAGGCTCGGCTGTGGCACCATGGGGGGGATGCAGTCGCTGGCACTGCCCCTGGCGAAGGGGCCTCACCACGTGGGCTGCACAGATGTCATGGTGGGCCACACACGGCAGGTACGGGACCAGGACGGGGACAGGCTTCCATGCACAGCAGGGTGGCTGCAGCCAGTTGGGTTTTGCAAGAGCTGAGCTCACCGAGGGCATGACCACCGCTGCTCTGTGCTCCCCCTTCCCCTCTCTCCCCCAGGGACTCTTCCTCCGCTTTTTCTACCCCTGCCTGCCCCAGGCAGGGACTGAGCAGCCGCTCTGGATCCCACGCTATGAGTACTGCAGCGGGCTGGCCGACTTCGCCCACCGCAGCTGGCGCTGGTGTGCTCCCCTGCTCAGCATCGCCATCGGTAAGGGGATGGTGGGTACCACATCCCCCTTCCTGGGTGCTCCCTCATTCCTTAGGGACCCACTCCCTTAGCAGTGTTCGAGGCCACTGAGCCCATCCCCTGTGCTTGGGGCAGCTGGCTGGATGCTACAGGCAGGGACGGAGCCAAGTGGGGTCCCGCTGCAGCAGCAGTGCCCCACTGCCTGTGTCCCCCCTTTTCCTGGGGGGTTTCTCTTCCCCACAGGCTCCTGCAGAGTGCCAGTGAGCTGGAACGGGCCTTTCAAGCCCTGCAGCAGCGGGTACCCGCTGGTCATCTTCTCCCATGGCCTGGGAGCCTTTCGGTAGAATGAGCCTCAAGCAGGGCTGGGGGTGCTGAGCTGGGTCGGGGCCGTGGGTGTCCTGGGGCCCCCGTGGCCCCGCTTGGACCTGCCTGGTGTTGGCAGCACAGCCCTGACCCCGCTCCCCCACCGACTCCCTCGCAGGACCCTATACTCCTCGGTCTGCTCGGAGCTGGCATCCTGGGGCTTCATGGTGGCAGCGCTAGAGCACAGGTGGGTGCCCCGGTCCCCACCGAACTTGGCAGCCGTGATGGGGCTGGCAGGGCATTGTGCCCCCCTCACAATGCGGCTGCCTGCCCTCCTGCCACTGCAGGGACCATTCTGCCTCCACGACGTATTTCTGCACGGCAGAGGCTGGGAGAGAGGAGTGGATCCCCTACCGACGGGTGCTCCAAGGGCAGAAGGAGTTTTATTTCCGAAACAAGCAGGTACCAGGTTGGGAGGTTAAGAGCGGTAATTCCTCCTGCAAGCTGAGCTGGCCCCCCATCCCTGGGGTCTTCATCTCCTGCCCTTCCCAAACCCATACCACCGTGATGCTGGAGCTGAGCTTTCTCCTTGCAAGCTGACAAAAATCTGTTCAACCTGTTTGTCTCTGTTTCACGGGGTTTCTCTGTCCAGCTCCAGCTGGCCCCAGCAAGAGCTGGGCTGGGCTTTAAAGCATCCCCGGATGCTTTAACGACACCCGCACCGCGGGGAGAAACGGGCTTTCTGCCCAGCCCAGCGCCACGGGCTGGCGAGGCTCCGGACCGGTGGCTGGGTTTGTTCACGCTCTGATTTTTGTCTCTCCCGGGATTACCCCAGACAGCTGCTTGCTGGGGAGCAGGAGGGTTTCCTGCTGAGCCAAGTTCCCCGCTGCTCATTCCTGCCTCGTTCAAAAGGACAGCATCGAGTCCAGATTTGTCGTAGAAAAGCTCTCTAGGAACCGTAGTGACTGGAGGTGCTTTTGGCAGTCTTAAATCGCCTCCCGGTCTCTCATTTTCATGTACGCGCTGCCTCACGGCGCATTGCGCAAACGAGGGAAACAGTTTTCCTATAAAGGTGACCCATGAGCATAAATGTTGAGGGTGAACGAGAAATAAATTATAAACGGAGGGAAAGGTTGCGTCCGAGCGCTGTGGTTTTAGAGCGTCGAGCGTGAGTGGGCATCAGGGGGAGGACCTGACCCCAGGCTTGCGGGGTGGAGGAGCTGGGTTAACCGGGGAAGGGGCAACTCTCACTCGCAGGTTCATCAGAGAGCAGAGGAATGCGTGCGGGCGCTCCGGCTCTTTGAGGACATCAGCAGCGGTAAATCTGTCCTGAACGTCCTTCACCAGGACTTTGATCTCTCCATGCTGAAGGTATCTGGGTCTGTCTGTGCTGAGGGACCAGCCACGGGGATCGCTTGGCTGATGGGGGGGTCCGGGTGCCCTTTGCTGGCAGGATCAGTCCTTGTTGCATGAGACTTTTTGTCCTGGGACAAGCAGGGTCTGCGCAGAGTCACAGCCTTCCACGTCTTGGCTTCTTGGTGCCTCCCTTCTCCTTTTTCTCCTCCTCGCACGCTGGAGAAACCGGGTCCCATTGCACCAGCGGTGAAAACAGGACACGGCGTCCCTTGCAGAGGGCAGAGCACTGGGGCTTTGCTGATCTTCTTCCCTTGGCTTTTTCTTCCCTAATTAGGGACCTTCTGCAGCGAGGTTGGGGCACGGGCTCCTCAGCCTTCTCTTTTTTGCAGGACAGCATTGATCTGACCAAAGTTGCCGTCATGGGCCATTCCTTCGGCGGCGTTACAGCAGTGCTGGCCTTGGTGAAAGAGCCCGGGTTCAGGTGAGCTGCAGCAGGGATGCTGGTGAGGAGTCGCGGGAAGCCCCAGGGACACGTGGCTCATCCCNTTGCTGATCTTCTTCCCTTGGCTTTTTCTTCCCTAATTAGGGACCTTCTGCAGCGAGGTTGGGGCACGGGCTCCTCAGCCTTCTCGTTTTTGCAGGACAGCATTGATCTGACCAAAGTTGCCGTCATGGGCCATTCCTTCGGCGGCGTTACAGCAGTGCTGGCCTTGGTGAAAGAGCCCGGGTTCAGGTGAGCTGCAGCAGGGATGCTGCTGAGGAGTCGTGGGAAGCCCCAGGGACACGTGGCTCATCCCAGTGGGAAGGAACGCCGTGGTGTGGGTGGCAGCACCAGGCGTCCATCCTGCTGCAGGTGCGCGGTGGCTCTCGACGCCTGGATGTTCCCCCTGGAGAACGCGCTGTACCCAGGGGTGCCCAAGCCCGTGCTCTTCATTAACACTGAGAAGTTCCAGACACCAGAAAGCGTGGCCAAAATGAAGAGGCTGAGCTCCAGAAACAGCCAGACAAAGATTATAACTGTCCTGTGAGTCAGGGGCTGGGGCCACCCACCCTCCTGGGAGCACCTACGAGCTGCGTCCCAGCAGGAGGACCTCTCCCCGGCTCCCACTGAAGCAGATGCCTTCCCTATCCCAGGGGATCCGTGCACCAGAGCCAGACCGACTTCACCTTTCTCACCGGGAAGCTCATCAGCCGCATCTTCGGCGCAAGGGGAACCCTCGACCCCTACAAGGGTCTGGACATCACCAGCCGGGCGGCGCTGGCCTTCCTGCAACGGCATCTCAGTACGGCACGGGGTGGAGGGCATGTCGGCTGGGGGCTTGGGAGGGCACGAGAGCTCCCCTGCTTGCGGGGGCTGTGGGGCAGCCGCTGCCTCCCTGGGCTTGGGTTTGGTGCTTCCCATCTCGTTGCACAGAGCAAAGGGGTCCCGTGGCTGCTCCTCCTTTATGCCTGGAGCCCGGCTGATAATCACTGTCGTAACCCCGTCACCATCTCTGCCCCGTGCAGACCTGGAAGAGGAGTTCGATCAATGGGACAGCCTCCTTGAAGGCATCGGAGACTCGGTCGTTCCGGAAGCACCGTTCTGCCGCTCCAACCTGTAGCTTGCTCCGAGGTCGCTGCCGGGAGCCGGGTACTGGCAAAGCGCAGTTGCTTCTTGTCTGAAATGAGCCGTGCAGGAGCCAGCAAGGGCAGGAGGACCCACGGGGAGAGCAGGACCTGGGGACCGGGGCGCTCACCGAGCGTGCCAGGAGAGCCCTCCCTGCTCGAGCGCTGCCTGCAGCGAGGGCTGTGGGGTTAAGGGAATAAAATCCCCAGGGACAAAGACTGAGTTGGCTGTCGCTTGGGCCGGAGGTGAGGCCCTTCTCGCACGCAGTGGGTAGGTGGGCATCGATCCCTCGGTGGGCCTGGCTGGCTCCGCTGCAGCTGTGGCACATCTGGCAGAAGAAGGCAGGGGGGTCGTTCGCCGTGGGTTGGGGGTAGTTCAACCACAGCCAAAAGAACCAGCACAAAGAAATGCAGCGTCAGGGCTCCAAGCTACAAAGGTAATGAAAATCTTATCGTCGTCCTGGAAAGCTGCCCAGAGTGCTGAGTCCGTGCCTAAAATCTGGGGGGGAAAACGAAAGACGATAGTTTTAAACAAGGGGCTGGCTGGAAGTATCTCTGAGCACCCCAGCGGTGCAGGGATATGAAACGAAGACCGAGTTCAGCCCTGGGGATGGAAGGAAAACAGCCCGGCCTGGTTTTTCAGCATGAAGAGCAACGCTGCTGCAAACCGACTGCAGGTGCAGGCACGTGCTGGCGGTGGGAATAAGGCACTTTGGGAATACCTGCAGCACATTCCTGGGTAACTCCAGAGGTGTTAGAGCAAGGGTGCTTTTCAAGCGAGGAGTCTGATCCTCACCCATCCCGAGGAAGGGCTGAAGCCGGCAAAGCTGCATGGATTTACCCCACCGGAGACCCTGCCCAGGGTCCTCGCTGGCTCTGCAGCCGGAGAGGCAGCAGGCAATCCTGGACACGCCGCCTCGGCAGCTGCTGGGAAGGTCTGGGCTCCTGGCACACCATCTGCTTTTGCATTGTCCCCGCCGCCGCTGGTGCAGCATTCCTGCTGGGGGACGCATGGAGGACGGCAGCGGCAGCCCTGGCTTTGCTTCACCTCCTGCCATCGCAGAGAGAAGCTGCTGCAGACGACAGCACCCGGGGCTGCACGGAGGCAGGATTTCCTGGGCTGCCCAGGCTGGAGGAGAGGGGGGTTTGGGTGGCACGTGCTATTCCTCACCCAGCGACAGTGGGTGACACCAGTGCCAGCAAAGCCCTTCGCCCAGGGGAAGAAAGGGGAATGGAAAAACAGCATCTCACTCCTCTGGCACCCAGGTTCTTTGTGTCACCGCGATGGCCATGTCCTCGTCTCGCTGGTGGCCCCCAGCCCCTCTTAGTCGAGGGCGAGTCCTAGGGCTGAGGATGCTCCGGGATGGCCTCGGGGGGAAGGCACAGCGCTGTGCAGCAGCAAAGACGTCTTTCAGCGTGATACAAAGGAGTGATGGGAACGGGACCGCAAGACCTGGGTGCTTTTGAGGCTTCCAGATTGTTTTTTTTTTTAAATTGTTTTACACCCAAACCACTGTTTCTAGCCCTGGGAGCAGGCTGGGGTGTGACAACCCTGAGAGCCTTGGAACCGCTCTGCTGAGATGCTGAGGGTGGGTGGGGGACATTCAAGGTCGATGTACGGGATGAATCGTGTGGGTGAGCCGGAGGGGACAGACAGAGCCCATCAAGCCCTGTTTTAACAGTGAGAGACAGTGACTGGTGCAGAAATCAAATCCCATTTTCCTCCCTGAATTAGCACGGCCGGGGATCTGTGCTGGCAGCTACAGGGGAGCAGCCCGCTCGTGGCTCCTGCACAGCACAGCTGAGGCAGGCTATAAATTCTGCAAGACTCTTATGTAAAGGCTTTCGGGAAGGGGGTGGCAGAAACCGAATGTGCTCAGAGGGTGACTGACATTCGTTAACCCTTCGGTTTACAGAAAGCTGCTTATTCCCATCCCCAGCGCCCATGGGGCTGGGGGAGTGGGGAACCGGGCAGATGTAATTCTGCCTGGCCCTGCATCCCTTTGCTCCCCACTCCGGAGCTGCCTCTGCCCCCAGGGCCATATTCCCCATTGTCTTTGTGCCGCTGGAGGAAAACCCTGCCAGATGAAAGAGGAGAGTTCAGAAAGCCCCGGGATCACTTTGGCAAGGCAGACATCCTCTTTCCTCCGCTCCTTCGGCCCCTCTCTACTCTCTGTGGGATGTAGTGATGCGGGGGCCTCCTCCGAACATTTTCCTGCTTCACTGGCTCGCTGCTTCTGCTTTCAAATCCAGCCTGAAGCCATCTCTTCAATCGGGCTCCCCTTGCAAGCAGCACTTTTCTCCTGATCCCCATTACACGCTCCAGCCTCGAGGCCGGAGGCAGTGTGCATGAAAGATGCGGCGCAAATCTCCGGCATAGCAAGCAAGGAAGGTGTTTTCCCAGTGTCCCAACTTGCTTGGATTGCTTTGCTGGGCCCGAGAGGTTGGGAAGAAAGGGGCTGGGAGATCCCTGCCGGAGCCAGTGTTTCCCGGGCCAGCCATGGGCAGGGACAGAGCATCATTCCCTGCCACCCACCCGGGCCAGTGACCGGAGGGGAGACCCCTCCAGTCTTTGGGGTGGCCCAGGCTGCTCCAGGCTTGCGTGTGCCGTGCTGGAAGGTTTTCTGGCAAAAAGCAGGAGTTAAGCCTGGTACGCGATCTGCCACAGCAGCCTGCCGGCACCAGCTCTTGGTTGCTGTGTCCTTACAACGCAGAGGTTTGGGTTTGAATGTGAACTAGCTGTGTTTCCTATCCATAAATCCCCCGTGCTTCATCCACGGAGGGACTTTGCTTCACAGGGACATGGGAAGGAAACACTGACTGCGTTACCTCGGTGGGGTTGGCACCCAAGGCACCCGCCTGCGGGTTGGCAGTGCAGCCATCCTCTGCCCTGGAGGGTTGTGCGTTGGAAAGAGTTTGCTTCCAGCCAAGCGTTTCCAAGTGTCTGATTTGCTTTAATATTCAAACCGGTGGCTTTAAATATAAAAAAAAAAAAACCCACAACACTGCCCATTTATATTCCCATCACAGCTGTGCTTGCAGCATGGCTGGGGTGTGAACGGACGCATTCCTCTTACCCACGGCTTATCTTCGCAGAGCAACCTCCGCTCTCTGACCGGCTTCGGCTTCAAAGCTTTCCACTCTCTGGGCTGGGGGCTGAAACCCGACGGTGTCAGCACAGACCCAGCTCGGAGCGCTTAGTATCTTAGAGCTGAGAATCTTCTCATCCTCCCCACCCCCAGCTTGTCCTGCCTGCGGCTCCCTCCCTCCTGGGAAGCCCCTTCCAGCCGGCAGATCCCTCCCCATTCCAACGCACATGCATGCAGCAAACTGGAGTTACCAGCTCCTGCCTGCCGCAGCATTTGCTGCCTAAAAAACCCTCACTTACTCGATTGAAGCTTCCCCGTTGATTTAATTAATGCAAATTGAGACGTGTTAAAACCTCCTTGTAATTACCGTAACACTTACTGTCGTGGGGTTTTTTTCCCTTTTTCTTGTGTTTTTAAGGAAAATCCTAAGGCCTGGATTCACAACAGCTTGTGAAGGTCCACGGCCCTGCAAGCTGAGCCCAGTGGGTGCAGTGAGAACCGCGTGAGCTCTGGTAGAGGAGCGCCGTGCCCAGCTGTGGGCTGCCATACCAGCCCTGAAGACCAGTGTGGATGCAGGAACGGTGCTGACCCCACTCCTAATCCAGACCTGCACAGTACCCTCTTGAGCAGAGTTACTTAGATTCCTTGGATTGGTGAGTACATGCTTGTTTTTGTGCTGAGTTTTCTGTTGGCAAATCAAAACTTTGTTCTGGGTGAAGCTTGGAAGAAAAATCGAGTTTCTTAATCTCCAAAGCAAATTGTTGTCATCTCATGCGTCGACTTCCAGGCTGCGTTGAGCGGAAAACCCCGGACGCTTGCAGCCGCGAGGGATTCAGCTCAGCTTTGTCATCTTCCCAAGCACCAGTTCCCCCCACGCTGGGTTACAGGGCAGGACCAGGGCTCTGCCAGGCGGGCAGACCCTTGGGATCCGGCGCAGGGCACGTGCTTGCCGGTTTCAAGGTGCAATGCTGCAGGGCTAGGCTGCGGGCACGATGCTTGCTGAGTTCCCTGGCCTTCAAAATGTAATGCCTCGTGCCAGGAGGGCTCCTATTCTCTCAGCCAGCAGCATCAAGGGTATTTTGAGGGCACAACTGCTTTTTTGACAGCTTTCACTCTGCAGCAGAAGCTTCGTTTCAGGCTGGAGTGGTCTCTTGGTGACCCTAGAGATGATTCCTGAATAAATAGGGGAAAGAAGGTCCAAGAAGAGAAATTTAGGTGCTGGAGGACGGAAGCAGCTGTGTGAAGTCTTTCTAGTTCCAAGCTAACCCGTAAAAGCCCTTGAAACAGATGTGAAGGAATGTTTTTGGTTAACATCCAGACTTCCCTCAATTTCAGAAGGATCTCAGCCCCATGGATGCCCGTTCCTGCTTCGCACCCGAGTGTGGGGGGGGCAGAGTGAGGGGCTGGGTGACGCAGGGACCCCAAATGTCCCACATCCTCCTTTTTAACCCTTTGGCTTACATCTTCACTCTGGATCGAGGTGCGGGGAGGTGCTGAGACTGCTGGCCCCCAACCCACCAGGTTTAGGATGCCCTCGTCTCCTCGCATTGGTAGCGGCTCTCTAACAGTGTTCATCACGCAAGGCCTGGGTTGGGATTTTTTCTGTGGTTTGGTTTGGGGTTTTTGTTGATTAAAATGAAGCACTTAACGTTGGCAATCGCAACATAAGCGTGTCTCCCGGTATTGATTTTAGGGTACGGCAGCAGTTTGCTGGTTTATTGCATAAAAGACAGAGACGTGTTTTTCCTCCAGAAGGGCTGGCTTTGTTTGCCTGATCTCGCAGCTGCAGTGGATGTGTCTGGTCTTTTTTCTTTTAATGTATATATTGACCTATTATGAACTCAAATTAATGGGGGGACAAGGGGTCAAATAGCACTGAGCAAATGTTAAGTGCAGGTATTGTTTCCATGCTGGTATTGCTGAGGGATGACAGGCAGCAGGTGAAGAGCCAGCGGGACGGAGCAGGAATTAACCCATTTTGATGCAGAATTGTCGGTGGAGATGGGAGGGGAACTGCTTATTGTCCTGAGAGGATCTAAAGTGTGAAAGCATAGATCTGGACCTCCTCATTGGACTGAAGTTGAAAGGTGCTGTAAAAAAAAGCCCAGACTTGTTTCCTTGGCTCACAAATCCTGTAGGAAGAGGCATGTTTTAATCTGCCCGTGATGTCTGACAGACCTTGTCGATATGCAGCACCTCTAGATATCGCCATGGGATAATTAGCTGTGGCTGTTGCGCTGGGCAGGTCAGGATCTCCGGCGTTAGCTGAGCGCAGGGCTGGATGCAAGGAGCGGGGAACGCTTCAAAATCCTACCTTTTGATCGGAATTCGACCTTGCGCTGCCTGTCTGAAGGAAGCCAGGCAGTTGAGAATTGCAAATGCACCTGCTCCCCAGGCGGCAGATCCTGAAAGAAATAAGTAAAACCTGTTACTGTTTGGCTGCGCACCGATTTTGTCAGTGAAATAGCTCTGATAGCAAGCAGCCCGAGAGCTCTGCGTTGAGCATTATTTTCAGATTTCCCCTTAGTGGGAACAGGCTCAGTCTGGGGGCTCTTACGAGCTCATTCACATTATTTATTTGACATCAGGGAAGTCATATTCCTTTAAGAGGACTTCCATCCCTGAACTCCTCCCATCATGACACTTCCAAGCTACATTTTGTCTTGAAAGGGTAGGAGTATTTTTAACTATATCACGCCAGGGAAGTATTAATAGCACAATAGGCTTGCTGAGCTGCTGGTAGAGCTGAATCCATATTTTAAATTCAAGGAACTAATTAGGAACTGGGGGATAATTAGTGCTATACCCAGCTTTTCTTTCCCCCCACTTCATTTTCAAAGAGCCAAAGCAAATGTCTTTACTGGAATCTTCCTCTGGCTGTTGAATATTTTATGGCGTCCCGATGCATTGCTATTCCATGGGGCTGTCAAAATCACGCTGTCTCCTTTGCTCTATCCCAGTTGAAATGGCTGACTCTGACACTTTTGAAATCTAATTAGCGCATCTCCTGTTGGCTCACACGTGGAAAAAAAAACCCAACACCATAAACCCTTTCTTCGTGCTTCTCTCCCAGCCGCTCGCTATCGCTGGGTGATGCAGCTCTGTGCAGCGTAGTTATTTTTGAACCCTTGGCAGCGAGTTGTTTACGGGCTTCCTTGAATAGCAAAGCTCTTGGTGCTCCATATGGGAAATGCAAATTTGTGGACTCCGGTTAGGAGCAGAAAGGGAACAGCAGCGAGGATGCAGAGAAATGGGTCGAGGCTCCAGGCTCAGTTGGGAGCTATGGGAGCAAGGAGCGGGGGAAAGCAACACGAGGAGATCTCCAGGCCAGCTTTCCTTGCATGTTTCTGGATGTGGCGGAGGTGGGAGCCAGCATCTGCATAGATCTGTCCTTCTGTTTGGCAGGTAGCTCCCAGGAGAGCACAACTGCACATTCGTGTCTTGGAAGATCTGCTGGTGCTGTGAAGAAAACGACCGGCTCTGAAATTGTACCCGCTGTTGGGAGTGTCTGTGATAGCTCTCCCTGGTGTGAAGTCTCTGGTCTCTAATAATAGTTGGGCTTGTGCTGAAGTCTTTTCCTCACTCTTGCCTCTCCCCAGCCATCTGTTTTCAAGAAACTTGTGGAATCCGTGTCAGTGAGCTCTTATCCATATTTATTGGAGTGGCAGAGAGTGGCTCACAAAGCTAAAAGCTGGGAGAGAAGACTAGTGAGAGCTACGCAAGTAGTTTGATCATGTAAAACCTCATTTTCTTAGGAAACAAAGAATGAAAAACATGCCAGGAGATCTACCAGTGGGCTGGGAAGGGAATTCTGCTGTTCCTTTGCCCAGGGTGAGTCAAAGGCAGAGCTCACTATTTAGGAGAAAGACCAGATCTCGTTCTGCATCCTGGTTGCAGCCGGGATGAAGGTGCCCATGTGTGGTTACCCCAGCCGCTGCCGTTCCTTTGGGGTCTGTCGCCATTTCAGTGTGTTGGAGAATGTTTTGCGAGGACAGCAGAGTGCTTTGGGGGCCTTTGTCTTCAGTCGTTTAGAGGCTTATGTTATTTTTCTACTCTATTTCGAGTCCTCATCACCACAGTGTTTGCGTATCACGCAAAACAGTCCTATGACTGCATTTGAAAAGATGAGTATGACATTTCAGGGTTATATTGCCCTGATAACAAAGCAATTAATTTATGTTTTCATCTCCCTTGCTGCAGGCGCAATCGCCATCTGTGGTGAGTGCTTTTACGTGTCTCATTTTGTGGAAGAATTAAGTGAGTTGGGTGAATTTCTCAAAAAGCAAACGAGCAGTAGAAGCCAGGCGCCCCGCCTGATTCGAAAAAATTAAATCATCTCCAACAGCACATCGGCAAGTGCAAATTTGTTCCGAAGGGAACATTGTCTTAATGGTGTTTTTCAGCATAAATATAGTATCAGCCGAAACACCTCCAGTAAACAAATATCAATTACCTGAAACATTTCTTGCCTGTGGAAGAGCTTTCATTGTGAGGTAGACACTCCCTAAAAGCCTTGTTTTATTCTCCATTTCCATGGACTCCTCGACTGCATTTGGATTAAAATGTGTTTTTATCTGAAGATCAGTGAGACGTTTGCAGCCACTAATTTTCCTTGCAGGACCCTTGTCGGGCAGCAGCACGTCAGTACGGCCAGTGTGAAGATGGGTAGGCTGTAGCGTAGAGAAAAATTTGCTGAAGGGAAAGGCTGAGAAACACAGATAGAAAGAAATCTTTTAGCCCTTCTCTCTGTCTCTGAGTGGTTTGAGTTCTTTTAAATTCAAATTTCTTTTAAATTACTGTCTCCTCTAGCAGGTTATTTAGTAAATCAGTTAAACTGATTGACTCCGGTCAAATAGTATATTGGATTTCTAGTTTTAAAATTACCTTTGCTAATGCAGTGACTGTTACCAATCTCTGCAAATACTTGCTAATATTACTTACAAAGGTGCTTTAAAACGTTCTCTGATTAACAAATAAGCTGTCAGTGCATCCACCACGAGTGCTTAAGGGTGGCAATTTAATACTCAGAAGCACATTTTCTTATTGGAGATTAAATATTTTTGCAAGTTAAAAGAGCTGCCGTGGGCTGAGTTGTCACCTAATTATGTCAGTCTCTTTGTGGGATATTTTGATAAGCACATCAGAGGAGACGCTTTAATCGTAATGCTAAATCTGATCACGTCACATCCTAAATTCACACATAAAAGGAGCCGTCCCGATGAGACCTTGACTTATCTGTTTCGCTGAGAGCAGAGCCTGTTGAACCGAAGCTGAGGGGCCTCATGTTTTGTCTGGGCTGAGAACGAGCATACTTGAGCTTGGTCTTTTTTTGGAAAAAAAATGGAATTATAGCAAAAAGCTCTTGTCGGTGATAAGGAATCCAGGAGACAAAAACTACCACAGCCACGTGCTGCTAGGCTCGATGAAAGAAGAGTCTGTTTAGAATCGCAGTGTCAATAAACACAAATCAAATGCAAATTAAATAAAAGCTTTTCATATACTCCATTCTCCTTGAGATCAGACAAAAATAAATGCCACATAAACAAACGGGTTTTATGAAATGTTCCAAAAATAAAACCACTCATGCAATGAGGCCAAAAACGAGATTGTCTCCAAGCCTTTCCAGCTGCTAAGAGCTGCTCTTTCTCTTTGTATCACACTAACATGCAAAGATTTTGTTTGAAATGAAACCAGTTGCGGCAGGTGCTGTAAAGGGGTTGCTAAAGAGTCTCAACCTAAGCGACACGGCATGGAAAATGTCAGGGCTGAGAACAGATCCCGAATCTGATTCCCAGCCCAGTGCCTGCTGACAGTAAAGCATGTTGTGTCTTACATAGGAGAGTTCCTATATGGAAGAAATTTTTTTGGCTTTAAAGCCAATCTGCAAAGGAAAGTAAATTACAGTCAGGTCTTTTTTTTCCCCTCTCTCTCTTTTGTTTTTTTTTTCCTGTGAGAAGCCCAGGAAATAAGATGGAAAGCTCTGGGAACAGACCCTGCATGACTTGTAGTTTCATCTCAGCCTGCATCCCTTCTTCAAAAGCCATAAATGAGATTTCATCATCACCTCTCCAAGGGGTGAGAACTGACTAAAGGCAGTCACACAGGTACCAAACAACAAGCTCCGAGCCCAGGAAGCCTTGTTTCCTCTGGGAAATCCTGAGATCATCCCAGCATAAGCTCATTGATTTTACTAAAACCCATTAATATTAAAGCTTCCAACATGCTGTTGATCTACATGGATGATAATTAATAAATGATAAAGTAAAACACAGGCTGATGGCACGGTCTCTTGGCTGCTTTGTCTTCCAGCAACATTTGATGCGATTTTATCCAAGCACTCAAGATGTTTCATTTAAATCATGTGTGTTGTATGTGATATCTATGCGTATGCCGCTGGTTTTGAGCCAGGAACCCCATGAACCTACTAGGCATGAGACTGAAGGGCCAAGCAGCCAGACCATTTTGAGTCTGAGATCACTTCAATCCCACAAAAAGGCTCTACCATGCTACTGGAAAATGGCTCTTCCCATGCCCAGAGAGCCACTCCGGCAGAAACCTCTCCCAGTTCTAGCAGCTCAGCGGCTGGATGTGGTTTCCATGGAAATAGACGTCAGATCAGCAAAAAACAGGGCAAGTGTTTAAAATAATCTCTGTTTTGAAAGCTTTATGCATTTCTGTCACAATATTAACCTTCCTCAAGGTAGGATTATTTTTTTTCTTTTGGTGCAAAATCCTTGTTTTTAAAAGTGTGCACAGCTAGGGTGGGTCCCCTCAGAAAAGTCCTTTCATCGGTATTTAGGGTACGGAGATTGCTGTGCTGGGCTTGTATCGCTGCAGAAGGTTTGTGCTGTTCTCCGGCCATCTGCCTTTTGTGCGTGTTGACTCTTGGTGCAAGTCAAGTGACTGCAGCCTGGAGACAGCCACGGGAGTTGTACAGGAGTCATTTGTATGGAACATGTGAAAAACGCAGCCAGTTCATTTAAAGCACATTTGTGAGCGAACCACTTACCTACACTTGGCAATGGCGTTATCTTGGGGAGGGAACTGCTCACAATGCAGCCCGTAGGACAAGGACGGATCGACTTTACATGTCCATTATGTACATACTATGGAATCTGCACGAACAATGGTGCTTCTGGATCTGCTTTGACTTGGTGGTATCAGCCCAAAAGAGAGGGTGGCCAAGGGGCTGTCCCCCAAAACACACTGCCGGAGGCTGTGGGGCCAACACATTGGCAGACCCACAGATCCTCTTTGGGGTTGGCCTGTGGTGGCTGTGACCGCGAGGTGAGGAAAGGAACGCGGTGGTCGCCTTGATGGTGACCAAGAGCTCTGAGGTTATCGTGGCCCTGGGATAACTAACTGGGCCTGAGTGCCCATGCCCTCAGGTAGGTGACCATGGCCCTGCGGTGACCCTGGCCCTGTGGTAACCACGGCCCTGAGGCAAGTGGCTGTGTCCTGGGGTGACCGTGGCCCTGGGGTGACCGTGGCCCCGAGGTAAGTGGCCGGCCCCGAGGCGACCATCTGAACCACGGCTCTGCTCCCGCCAAACGCCCCTGAGCGGACGCGCAACCCTGACTGAACAAGGCCGCACCGGAGCCCCGCTGCTTCCCACCACCGGGGTGGGAGACAAAGGGAGTCCCGCCGCCCTCCGGGCATGGCTGGAGAGCGCGGCAGGGCGCTGCACGGCCCGGGGCCGGCCCGCAGAGACGAGGGGCGTCGCGGCCAGGTCCCGCACTCCCCTCCCGGGCCCGCCCGGGCCGCGGGGGTCAGCGCCCCTCACCGCCACCGCCCGCCGGTAGCGGACTACATCTCCCCTGTCAAAATCACGCTGTCTCCTTTGCTCTATCCCANGGGGGTGGTCTGAGGACAGGTGTCAGGGCGAAGCGGGGCGACTTGCAGGCGCGTTGGGGAGGGGGCGCCGCGCCCGTCCCTTTTGTCCCTTCTCCTCGCGGGGGTCGCGTTCCCGCCCGCCTCTCGGCCGTGGCGGTGACAAAGGGAAGGGCGATAACGGGCGGGGGGCGTCCCCGGCCCCCCAGCCCCGCCGGCGAAGGGGCCTCTATTGTCCCGACGCTCTGTGAGGGGCGACGCCCTGCTCGCGGCGCCCCCTCCCCTCGCTGACAGGACCCCGCCATTGTTAATGGGGAAGGGGCGGCGCCCGGCCGTTCGCGCCCCGACGCCATCGAGCTCGGGGCCCCGCGGTTGAGCCTCGCTCGGCGGCGCTGGGGCGAGGGTCCCGTCCCGTTTCCCTCCCCCCCCTTCCCCTCCCCCTTTCACCCCGGCGGGAGGCGGGGGCCCCGCACCTGCGGCGGGGGGCGGCAGGTGCCCGGATGTTACCGTTGGCCCCGCCCCTCCCTCGAGCCCCCCAGCGGGGGCGCGCGCGCGCGCGCTCTCCCCGGCGGTTTGAATTCGGTGCGGTTAGGACGGCGTGGGCGGGGAAGGGGCGGGGCCGCCGCCCTACCGCCTGACGGCCTCGGCGCCTACTGGTTGATGGTAAGAGGGGGCGGGGCCGCTGGGTGTTGGGGGAGGGGCGGGGGGGTGCGCGGTCCTAGCGCTGCCCGTCCGGACCGCGCAGCCACCCGGCCCCGCTTTATCACCACTTTTAAACCTGGGAGGGGGGAAATCCCTCCTTTGGGGGTTTCTAGCGCGCTTTGCAGCTTTTTTAATTACCCCCCTTTGTAACAAAGGGGTTCTGGGCAGTGTGCGTGCTCCCTGTCGTGATACGCGGCATCTGGCTTCAGCTGCGCAAATAAAATCATATTTTAAATGCGCTCGATGCGCACATCAAAGATCCTTTGGTAGCAGCAGGAGTCCTGGGCTGGGCTGTGCTGTGCTGTTGTGCCGTATTTTAATTCCGAGAGCTATATCCGCTATGTGCAGTAGCGGTGAAATATCCGTAGCACTGTATGCTGCTGAATTAGTGGTAAAATGGGAGCCTTTGTAAGCGTATCTTGATTACAGTGGAGTAAAACAGGGACTGAAAATGCCTGGCTCTACGGCTCTACGCACAAATCCTGCAACACCAGTAATAGAGACCCTCTCTGCTGTTCCTAGCAATGCACGTCAGCCTCAGCCCCACAGACGGAGTGCACAGACCTACCTGTCTTTTGTTCAGTGGGTCTAGTTATGCTTAGCAGTTTTTATTAGCAG
>VZSC01009650.1:35745-52159 GCA_013398225.1 Steatornis caripensis
CCCTCACGGCAAACAAGTTCTTCCTTACGCTCAGATGGAACTTCCTTTCTGCTTGTTTCTTTCCCTGCCCAGTCTCCCTTTGCCAAGCCCAAAGTATCCAGTCGAGCTCTGGAAAGGAAGGATGCCTCAGTGCCTCTCACGCAGCCAAGAGCATCTCAGCCACGCACCAAGCAAACCACCATCTCCGCCTTCTTCAGCACGAGGACAGGTAACGTGGACCAGCACGTGCCCCTAGGAAAGTAGTTTCAGGCTGTAATGGGAAACGTGTCTTGATTTATTTCATGGCAGCTTTACGAGGCAGAAAAATTAATTTTCTAATGGGGAGGGTAAAGGTTAAAGGTTTGAATTCCCAGAAATAATTTTATTGTGATGGTTAATCTAAATGCAAGCACATTTTACAGTGTTAGACTAAAGCATAAGTGGCAGCGGTCATAGCCAGTCTTCCCTGGAGAGCAGTCTGAACTCCAAATAATGCACCAGGCTTTATTCCCTACAAAACTGGAGTTTGCAGTGGAACAACGGGAAGCCCGGCTCAGCCCAAGTGCTGATGCAAAACGTCCAGTTATGGGTAGCCCGATGGAAACACATAAGGGACAATCTGGTCGGGAACGCTGCTGGGGCTGTGGCAGGGTGCAGTCTCGGCAGCAGCACCGAGCATGGCGGTGGCCTGTGGGCAGCTTTCCCGGCCCCGCAGAAGGAGCAGCGTCCAGGAGCATTACGTGCCAGGTTTGTTCCAAACAACGGCAGCCCTAAATTGTCCATTAAATGCCCTTGGAAGTGAAAATTAACGTTACTTGGTTCAAACAACCTCCCTGTAAGGGGAATCAGCGGGGTGTGAGCGAGGAAGGCTTTTTTTGAAGGATTGGGCAAAGCCTTTTCTAAAGAATGCAATGTTTAATCCTAACTGAACCAATGACAAGGGAACTGGAATATTTAAGCTAATTAAGCCAGCTCACCACCTCTGTGCTTTTGAGGCTGCTTTTGTGCTCTGGAATACAAGAAACGGGGATTTGTCCGTGGGTCTCAAGTGAACAAATATGGAGATTGATGAAATGGATGCAGAAACCAGCAGTGTAGGATTGTGCAGCTGTGTGTATATTGTAAGTTGTGTCATGGCTAGTTCATCAACATTAAGCTAATTTAGCAATAAGCAGATTAGAGGAAACATTACATAAATTGCACAATTTAATTATTGGACAGAGTTTTTGTGTTTTGATAGGGCCACTGATGGTTTTTGCTTTGGATTTGTTACTCCCACTCCTTTTGAAAGCACACAACACATTCTCCTTTTGGTTGTTTGATTCCCTCAATTGCCTTCACTTACTGCGTGTGTTTGGCTTCATTGAGTGCTGCTGTTCAGCAGAGGTCTGGGGGATTTAAGACACTGGAATATTTATTTGTATTTTCTTTTCTTTGAGCATATCCTGAACCGAGGATGAGCTTGCTTATAGAGAGAAGTTACAGTAGATTTTATATTCAGTGGTTTCAGAAGCAAATGCGGAACTTGATGCCTTCACCAGGTGATGAATGCAAGGTGTACAAGTGTCACTGTGGGGTTTTGTGGTTATTTTTCTAACTTTCGAGCTGCTGCTTTTAAACGGAATGTTGTGGGTGAACTGCCTGGAAAGCTGAGAGGAGGGAGGCAGAGAAGCCCAAGACTGGAGCAGCTGGAGATGCAGCTCTTGCATCTCTCTTCAGGGAAGCTTTACTGTTTTTGAACTGCTCCAGTGTTTGAGGCTGCCATTCCATCGCAGCACAAATGCAGGCTATAGGGAGGTGGCGGCCGCGCTGGTCTGGTGTAGAGCAGTCTGTGTGGCGCTACTTGAAGGAGCGGTAAAGCAGCAGCTCTGAGCTGAGCACCAAGGAACGGTGCTGGGGGTAGCGACTAACCCTGAGAAATGTGCGTGCCAGCTCTGGCTTTATCCAGTTCTGTGTTGTTTTCAGATGCAAAAGACAAAGGAAACTCCAGGCCATCTCCTTTCATCCCAAACAAAGACTGTAAAGAAAACGGTATTTCTTTGGCTGCTTGCCCTGTGAAGATCTTGGCTTTGCCACGGATGGAGGAGGCCCAGAAACAATCCTGCCAAGCCGAGGAGGAGATGGTGCCTGTTACGGCCCAGCATCGTGAGCAGAAAGCCCTGGCCTTGCTGACTCCTTTGCCAGACTCTTCGGTGTTACCGGCGGAGTCCCACAGCGGGAGTGAGGCCTCCTATGAGGCAGGAGAGGATGGCTGCTGCTTCAGCTTCACCCAGGATTCGGAGGGCAACCGGATCATCGCTCACAGGAATGAGTCCGGTTTACTTGCTGGAGAAACGGTTTCAGCAAGCGGCAGCGTAACTGCAGACTGTGGGATAAGCAAACAAGTGGGCCGGCTGCACCCAGAGAATTCCAGACTGGATTTCCAGCCAAGACCCCATGGAAACCAGAGTAAGGAACCACAGCAATCGAGTCCTGTTAATTCTTTAATTGATTTCACCGAGACTGAGAATATAAATCCTGCTATCATGAGAGACAGTACCTGGGCTGCTGGCTTTTATTCATCCCCACAAAGACCAGCTGGAGCGCAGCCTCTGAGAGAGCGCAGCCAGAACACTCGTGCTGGTTCAGCCGAGGAGGGATGGAGCAGGATGATGGGGCTGAGCAGTCCCTGCAGGCACCTGTTCACCCAGGATTCGGAGGGTAACAGAGTGATCGCTCACTGCTGCCAGAACGTCCCCTCTCCTCGCAAGGACCACACCAGTGCTTGCAGGCGGCCGCCTCACCCTGCTGACGAGAGCTGTTCCAGCTCGAGCAAACCAGGGGCACAGCGGTTAGAGGCGTGCTACGATGCACTGTTCACCCAGGACTCGGAAGGGAACAGAGTGATTAAACACTGGTAAGGGACCGGGAGCTGGTCACCTAATGACCTCTTGTGAAGCCTCAGGAAAACATTTTTTGGTAACAAAGCAGTCAGAGTTAGGTAAGTGTACCCATTGTTTGTAGATAAGTGGTCTAGCCAGCATATGCAGTCGACTTGTGCGACAGGCAGGACCTCTTTGTTCTCTGAAATGTTGCTTTAATAAAAATAAAATTTTGAAGAAGCATGTTTAGAATGGTTTGACTGTTTCAATCATGCTTACAGCCTGCGTGGCCGAGGCCTGGCTGTAGTACTGCCTGGAGCTGATGTGACGTGCTGCCGTTTGGCCTCAAAGAGCCTGCTGCCAACGCCTCTGTTTCTTAGGATCCTAAATGTCCAAATTTGAAGGTTTTTCCATGCTCAGCTCAGGGACCACACTGTCCACTTCATGTTAGCTACCTCAAGGAAGCGCTGGGCTCAGCTCTTCTGTCTCAGAACTGCGGCTGTGACAGCCGGTGTATGTGGCAATGAGGGAAGCTTATTGTTTTTCAGCTCATGGGGCTGTAGCTGTGAAAGATGCACCTCTGCTAGCTCCAGGTGGGATCACAGCACTTACCAGCTGTTGCCAGGTTTGAAGCAAGGAAGACTGAGAAAGAGGAGGAATTCTAACAGTGCGTCTGTTCTGGGTAAGTCTGAGCTGCTGTCCTGACGTTGGACTTGTAGCTCTTTCCCAGGCAGGGATGCTCCAGGATGGAGTGGGGCATGCCCGTGAGGGCTGACAGTCACAGGCTGATGCTGTGAGTCTGGCCCTGGCAAGGTGAAAAGCGGAGCAGTGAGTGCTCTGGGCTGCTCTAAGAATGGGTCTGTGTTGGTTTAACTGTGTGTGGCAGCTGCCACATCTTGCTAACGGCAGTGGTGGTTCCTGTACATGTCTCATACTGCTTGCTCAGCATAATCCTCTGCTTCTGCATATGCAGTGTTTTGGATGGGTGTGCTTTAGAGTGTATGTTTTGAAGTGCAGGGTCCAGCTGCTCAAAAACCCCGGGGGTCATGAGCAGCAGACAGCAGAGTCCATCTGTGACCACCGGCACACTCTAGAACAGCTGCTTCCTTTGTCAGCAGCAACTGCCCTGTTTTTTACTCTTTTTTTTTTTTTTAAATGTTGAGTAGGTCTTTACCGCTGTAAGTGTGGCCACTTAAGCTAGCTTTACTCTCCCCACTGGTCCACTAGACCAAACTGGAGTTCTGTGTCAGTCCAGAAGTTAATTGCTCCGCTAGGCTCTTACATCCAGCCTACACATAGAGCACCACGTGCCCAGGAACAGGGACTCTTGGTTACAGCCCCACTCTCTCCGTCGGCAGGTGTATTCCCACCCCATCCTTATGCAGAGGAGCCTTACTGGGACAGAGGGAGAACGACAGCATCACTTAGAAGAGCTGTAGCAACTCCCTATAAAACTGGTTAAGTGGTAAATGCTATTTCTGCTCTCCCAGGGGCAATACAAGCCTTTTCTCTCACTTTTAAGGTATGGATGATGGTTTAATTTTTCAGGGGCTGAGGGCCTGGTAGATAAGGAAAATCCTTGGCTTCTGCAGCACCACCAGCCGAAATTTCCCCGCCACGAACCTGTCCAAGATACCAGCACCACTGCTGACAGGTTGGGACATCTGTGCACTAATAACATCGAGCACAACCGTTGTCTTATTAAGGCTCCATTTTATATAAAGGAAAAAAAAATCATACTTTAAATACAGCCATGAGGAACATTGCAGAGAACGCGCAGCTGAAGTAAACCTCTTCAGTTAGTGGGAACCGTAGCCACAGCCAGTGCCAGGTTCCTCCTTCCCTCTTCTCAGGTGACAGCTCTTGGCGGGGGGTGCTCGGTTCTTAGCATTGGTGGTTCAATAAATAGACCTTCTGAATGCTAAATAAAATACATTCTCTGAATACAAGGACTATTAATGAAACATTAAAGTACTGGCAAGAAATAAAGACCATTCTGTCATGCAGCTGTGGGGATAATTTGTGAGTTAAGAAATACCCAGGGCATACCAAAACCAGCCAGCATCCCGCAGATGTGACTGAGCGGTTTGATCGGTGCCTGCGGTGCCATCCTGCCAGCGGGGTGGGCAGCATTATTGGGAAGACGCCTTTTACCACTGTGATTCAACAACCTCCTCAACACTGAAAACGTGGAAGCATTAATTAGCTTATTCTCAGTAGCTCTGTACCATACTCAGACCAGAGAAAGACAGGGACTTTTGACATCCGTTTATACTGGAAAGGGTAACTAGTTAGATTGGAACAAGGCTGTTACCAGTTAATGCTTACTTTGAACCTAAGGAAATTGTAGGTAGAAAGAACGTCATCCAGCACTCACTGCACTCTTCAGAAGATCCTTACCAACAATCAACATCAAAATACAGGTGGAAAAGAATCTCCATCTTCTTAAAAAGTTTTTTCTTAAATATAACAACAAACACATCAAAACCACATCAAATCCATAGGGTCTTTCCTAAGTGTCCGGTGCAGGAACCATTTTGAATTAATAAAAGAGGCAAAAGGCTCAATCCTTAGGAAGGCAGCTACTGTGGAGAAAATTTTGGGAGCGTAACACTTTTGCTTACAGAGTTTAATGACGGCAACATCATTTCTCCTTCAGGGACAGGTCTTCGTCCTTTAGGGCAAATTTTCTTCTCAGAACTTCTGCTATAAGAACGGCTGGGTCTTCCTCCTTCATTGAAGTTCGGTTCCTACACGGAAGACAAAAGCGCGGTGTATTACTAAAAGAAGTGCCAAAGGTGATGGTTTACAGCTCTGGTTGGAGTCTTTACCATCAGCTTTTGTCGCAACTGGAGGAGGTGCAAGAACAACACCATAAACCAATAAAAAGCAGCTCAAAATGCAGACCTTTCATGTTGGCTTAGCAAACTTGGAGCTCGTTTTGTGGATCAAGGAGTATCCTGCAAATCTCAGCATGAAAGCTTTCATAATCTTTATTCAACTGGGTTAATAACAAGAAATAAAAATTCATTAATTATTTACAGTATACATCCCCTCAATATCAATCTCCAAGCGGGTAATTACATCAGGTATTTTGAAGGGGGGGGGGAACGCATTGCCCTCCGCTTACCTGCTGCACATGCGTTTCTCCATAGCGCTCTGGTAGCAAAACGTCTGGCCTCACTCCACAAGTTCAGACAAGCAGTTCATGTTTGCTAGAAGTGTTAGCGAGCTTATTTTACAGCAAGCCAAAACCCAGTTCTTTTTCCTCAGGTATCATGAATTACTCAATAAAGTTTTGTTTAGAACCTGCAATAATAGTTTCAGAGCTTAACTTTTTTTTTCAATAGCTGAAGTCCTCCCTTGGTCAGAAAGTATTATGGGTGTCCCAAAAATGCCTAAAAGAAAATCCCCTGACGTATTTCCATACGCGTCGCTCTCAACGCTGAAGGCTTTTAGTATGCTGAGTAAGATGCCACTGAGCTGCTTGCAGGTAACCCTTAGCGCTATGTCAGGTTTCAGTCTGATGCAAGTTCTTACTTTACAGTTCCATAAATGTGTCACTATTTAAAAGATGATTTTGAGCCAGAAGCATGCCTTTGATTTCATCCAGGCAGAACTGCTCCATCTGAAAAGGGCACAGAGATCGTAGTACAGGGTCTATAGCCCTCCCCAGACCATTCCCTCTACACAGGCGACTCTGAGAATTTGGTTACCCAGGTATCCCTCCAAAGAGGGACTGGGGAAACCGAAGTAGCCATAGGAGGAGGCGACACTGACACAGCCTCGAGCTGTGCCGATCACAAGGAAAAGCTCTCACGAGATGAGTGGAGAGGCAGAGAACCCACACCGGGGTGAGAAAAGGAACCCCTCCAACCGAAGGGCACCGTGTCCCACAGTGAGGCACAGGCAGCAGCACACCGCAGAGCACCCACATTCCACCAGTGTCTCAGCCCATTACAGCCACTCAGAGGGCCAAGGAAACAATCGTGGAAAAATTAAAAGTTGTTCAGTCCCGTACCAGCAGTACTTACACGGGACAGCGTGCTCACAGTGCAAGCAGCTCCTCACACCACCCGTCTTTCACCCCAGACTGCGCGCATGGCCCGGCCGGCACGGGCCCCCAGCCGCTCCCCTCACAGAGGGCAGCACAGGCACTGCAACAGGCTCTGTTTCACATTTGTTGAAACATGACATTTCTGCAAGCGTTTCTCATTCCTGAAGCTTCCAAGGTTGTGTTTAAGCACCAAGTCCTAAATAGGAGCATCAGAGAGGCATCGATGTAGTTATCTCATTAAGCATCATTTGGTACCTTCATCCACTTAAAGAGCACACGATCCTTTTAAGTGTCGGAAGCGCTGCACACCTAGGCTAGCAGAACCGCTCTGCGTAGCCTAACAGCACGTCCCCGAGGTGAGCACCGCTGCAGCATTCTGCGTGGGGCTGCTCACACAACTGCATCAACACTGGAGGACTGTGCCTAGGAATTAAAGCTCATCAAGTCATGAACATTAGTGAATTACTGAATGTAATTTTTCAATTATCGGTGATTCTTCAAACAGCTTTAATTAGATGGTAATAACCGTATCCTAAAACGTCACTGTTGCATGTGGAGGCAAGTTACAAGGCTGAGATAGAGAAACAGATGAGAGAAACACGGTTCAGCATCAGCAAGAGACGGTCTCAACCTTTTTACTGAGGTGTTCCTAGCCTTGACGCAAGCAGCAGCAAGTGCGACACAGCTCCCGGCTGAGCAGGCACGCCATCGCAAGGCGAGAAGGGTCCTGGTGACTCGGTTCCTTTGCTCACTCTGTACCCAGCAAAGAAGGATTTGGTAGCTATCCCCTTCCCCCCAAGTATTCCACAGTACAAAATCCTGGCTCTCCCCCACCTCCTGTAACGTTAAAAATCAATGCTATTGGTAAATCCTGTCTGTGGGCACAAGCCATCTGCCTCCCACTCGTTCACACAGCCACTCTCCCAGGGTGAAACACCTTCACCCACTATTAGCTGTTCTCCTAGGTTCTGTCGGGGAAATGGAAGTCACACTGCGACCCATTACACTGCAATGTTCCCTGGCACCCGCACGCTGCTTTTCACACTGGACGAGCTACTCAGCTGCTGAGGACACACTGCTGTGCCCCACAGCCACCGCATGTTACCCAGGTAACATGGGCTGTGGATTATCCCAGCTTCAGCCTAACAACTGCTACCTGCCCAGCACACGAACTGGGCTGTGGCTAACGTACATGCGGACGTACAAGTAACGTTTTCATTTCTACCTCACAGATTTGTTCCAGCCCTCCTCAAAGACTCTGCAAACAGCCTCCCCCTCCAGTCAGCACTGGGCTCCTCCGGATTCGGCCAGTGCCGGCAGGAGCCTTGCTGGCACATCCAGGCACGGATAGGAAATGCCTCACGTTTCCCTATCATAACCTGTATTTGTACAAGTTTTGGGTTTTTTTCCCCCTGAATAATGCACGTCTCCCTACCTTCATCTGGCACAGATGGTGGCAGTTTTCTTACCTTGAAAAGTCTGCTTCCGTAGCAGGCTGACATACCAGGCTGCACTGATTAGAAGGCTGATACTGGCACTGTTACATGTGAATGCTTAGTCCTAGAGGCACACGTGTTTCCGATAAAGTTGAAACATTCCATGTCACAACACGAAGCATCTGCAAGCTTTTCTGTATTTGACAGCGCCAGCGAATGCCCATGAGAACGGCACAGTTACAGTCTCAACAGGTAAGATGCCCAAAGCCCAACCCACACTCCTGTTGAGCTGATGTGGCTGAGTCGCTCACAACAGCAGGTCTTTCTCGTGAGAATTCTCTCTCTTTTTGACCAATGATTCAGAATTATTTTTGGCTGCCCAGAGCACTGCTTTGCAACAGACGGGAAGAAAGAAGAGGAGCAATTCATCTGCGGTCCATGAGTCCTACTCACCCCCAAGAAAGATTACCGGCATTTGTATAAAGCAAGTGAGTGTTTAAGCTTTGAGTAAAATTTAACACTTAGGAAAACAAGAGCAAAAGGGTACGGCATGTGAGTTATGGATGTGTGATACCGTACTCACATTCTGGATGCAAGCTGAACATATTTCTCATTTGACTACATAAATTTTTCAGTGCTGAAAATTTAATTTCTTTGAATTAGGCATAGAAATTGTGAACAGCCATCACACGGCATGTTATTTTTGGCCAGGAATCTTGCACAACATAATGGCCGGATAGATCTTTGGGCTGAAAAATGTGGAAACTGAACTTTACTGCTATGATTTCCCATGTAAAATGGAGGTAGCACAGCTAATATTAAAGCAGCTCCTTTATCAGCTGGGCAGAATCGTGCCTCAGCTGGCACGTCAGCAGCTTGAGGTTTTCTCATGATCAATGGGTGAACTCGTCATGAGACAAGTGAAAACTCACTCTGCCCACGCTCAGAGCTGGGCCAGATGCAGAAGCTGAGAAGCTGAAAAGCTCTGCGTGTTAATTCCTGTATGTGCCAAGCTGCAAAAGCCGCTGAGCTTCCCAGCCGCTTGGGTCTGCAAGATGGTCTAAGCACCGGCACCTGGAACCACCGCAAGCAGGGAGGGCAGCACGACCCTCACTCAATGGCTACCAATACACACAGTTCTGGTTTTCATCAGGGCAAACGCAAGCTTTGTTTCAGGTGAACAAATTGAAGCAGCCAAACACTGTGCTAATCAGTTTAAGTTCCCTTCCGTTGCTTTCTGTCCAGGCAGGTAAGCCATCATTAGAAAAACTCTCAGAAATGTCAGTGTTGGCAAGTTCTGCTCTAAACAGGTATTTCCCCCCGTGAATCACGAATATAGAGCAGCACCAACAAGCAGTGAATGCAATGTCCAGTGTCTACAATGATTTGACAGACCAAAAAAAAAAAAGAAAAAAAGAGAGAAAATCAAGAGAGTTCAGGAAGCACTTACAAGTCTTTGCTCTGCTTCATCCTATGAATGTCTTTAAGAATGCCCATCATGTCCGCAAAACTGCTGGCCTTTGAAAGAGAGACAGAATCTTCCTCGTCAGGATCCTTTGGGTCTGGTTTACAACACTCGGAGGTTGCAGAACAAAGCAGGGAGACTGATGGGAGCTCAGGGCTTTCGAGTTCTGCCTCCTCCTCTGTGATATCACTAATGACAAAGGACGTTGTAGACTGGAAAGAGGGTCCAAAACAAGGTAAAGGAGAAGATGCGTTTGAACTTCCTGGAGATAACAGATCTGGTGTTAAAGAAGCAGAAGCTGGAAAAGAAAACAATGGTAGGAGTTTATCTACCCACCCATAAACCATGTAGGTATTTTTCCCCAAAACAACAAAATCTAAATCTATAGGCATCATTAGCCAGCCTCCCCTATGCAATGACAAAACCAATTCACCACATTCTCTGTCTCACTCTGCTTCCCGGGACACCATGTTGCAACACAAGACCTTCCCCAGTACCTTTTATCCTACCAAGCCCCTTATGTACCTATTCCTGTTGTGCCCATCACTGTATCACCCCTCAGTTCACCCCGCAGTTCAAACACTGCGCCCCGTCCCCGCACAAGTCAGGTAATGTTTACTTTTTCCAGTTTTACAGATAAGAAATGGAGGAACAGAGATTTAGCTGCTGCTCAGGGTCACAGAGGGAGCCTGTGCCAGAACATGGGTCTTCATTGTCATAACTTTACTCCTCTTTTTCTTCATCACCTTGAGAACTGCTTCCCTTTCTTTTCCTTTCAGGTTCTTTCCCCCATAACCACGAGGCCTGGTGAGAACGCAGAGCTGGTTCAGGAGCTCCAGCATTCTACGCTAGACGGTCACAGCAATGCACGCTGTGACTGCAGGCATTCTGACCTGTTTTGCTTTCCATCACCATCTGTAGAATGACAACAGCATCCACCTGTTTCACAGGCAAGATGGGATTTATCTGCTCACGCTTTAAAACGCACTGAGGGTAACAACAGCTACAGGAATTCCATGTGTTAAGTAAAAATGAGTTCGGGTATTTCCAGTGTAAAACATTAAGGGAAAACAACCCAAAACCCAGAAACGTGCTTAGCGCGCATGTCCTTCAAAGAACCTTCCTGTACTGAAAACAAACTGTACCTTGAAGCACTAATGCCCTTGGCCTCAAGAGTAAACTTGTAGATAGTTATCAATTTCCAATTAAGGGATTTCTCTAGCAGTATATAATAAAGCAGATTGCACAATATTTTTTTTTTGGACATCAATCTTTCCCAAATAAGCCTGCTAAATAGTTACCTCCTCCATCAGATTATCGAGCTACAGCTAGGCCCTAAATCACAGCTCCCCATTATTGACTTCGAGGATGCAAAGTCAATACGAGCTGTTCTCAAACACGGGCTGATAACAACCAGGCACACTGCTGAGTAGAGAGGGAGAGAAAAAGGTATTAAATGATTAAATCATTTTTCTCCCATCTGGATCTCTAATTTTGCTCGTTATTACTTTCCTTAAATTAAAATGGACTTTTCTAGCACACAGCTTGAGCAACTGCAGAGCTGAGACAGAACTTAGAAGGAAAAAAGCACTGAATTTCCTCTGTTCTTTATTCCAATTGGGTTGCACAAAGAAGAAAGAGGACACAGGCAGCCTCTCTGAAGAGGACATCTGTGACGCCTCGTTTGACGCTTATTCCCTGCAGAGCTGAGGGTAACACGGCTCCCTCACACCCCCAGCAGCTTCGTTTTACCACGCTGTTATAAGAGTCAAGGCACGTGGCAGGCAGGATCCCATGTACTGTGGCAGGACCACAGATGACAAGAAACACCAGCACGTGTGTTATCTCAGAACAGCCCTTCACCGTGGAAGTGAAGAAAAATCTCATCTCATCTAAATACAACTTCACATGCTAAAAACATCATCTATGTTCTCACGTGCTGGCATATGTATTTACACAATCGTATCAAAGGGATTCTTAGAGCCCACTGACCATCACACGGAACTGAAAAAGAACGCACATCTCTCGCGCAGAAACCAGCATTTCAACTAAATCAAACATCACAACTCTGTTTCATGTTCAAATGCATTCATGGTTCGTGGATAACCGGACTAAATAGAGGCAGTCATCAAAGCATCGAAGTCCCTTGGGGCTACAATAACCAGACAATCATGTCGTCTTTCACGGATCACGAGAGATTTGGTCTCATGCACACACTATACGGTGCAGCGCAAAGCAGCAAGCTGGGAATTTCAGAAAATATTTGCTTTCAGATGTAAAATAAGGAAGGTTTCATCTGCCAGTATTACCCATCATAAACAGGAACTAACCCGCCTGACAGCATTTCAAGAGTGGCACAATCCTGGTTTGCTTTTGTTTTGGTTTGGTTTTTTAAGTGATGGGAAGCATTACAGATCCTTCTTTTCCCCTGGAAAGCAGCCGTAACACAGCTATCGCCTTGGTTACTGGCAAAAGGATTCTGCATAAAAGAAATGCAGCTTTTAAGACAAACGGTCTTCAAGGACTAAGTTCCTTTAGTTTGCACAACTGTTTAATGTTTTTGGAGTTGGGAGATCAACAACTCTGCCTTCTGAATACCCCGTAAATAGACACCAAGGCATTTCCACCTCACTAGTTTCCATGCTCTAAATGAGCCACTGCTGCAGCAAGCCTTGTAGAACCGCTCAGATTTGGATCCTACCAAATATTGTCATATTTTCAGAACCGAGTATACAGGAAAAGTCATGAAAGGAAGCGAAGAAGTCTTTCCTCACAGCTCAGCTTTGTGGCTAAAATATGGCTGTTACCTGCATAGAATTTTACTAAAAGAAAGCAATGAATCAGTTCGGCTAGGCTTTTCTCCAAACACCTTATTTGCTACGGAAAGGGCACTGTCATTTTCACCACAGAAACAAACACTAACACCTCACTGCTACCCAGATCAAGGCATAACCCTTGCATGCGTGGCTGACTTGGTGCTGGAATGGCAAGAATACACGTTTTCACGCAACAAGTTGCTTGACATGAGTCGGCCTCCAGATCAAATGCACTCACAAAGCAGCGCTTGGTATTTCTTAGAAACAAGGAGGACTCCTCCAACCAAATGGATGAAAACATCTGAAGAGAACCAGCACTGAGCTGACACCGAAGGTGGCATCCCACCAACAGGCACCATAGCTCTGCTGGAAAACCATTGTGCAAATCTGCTCTGTATGCAGGAAGTAACATGGCTCACTAACTCAGCCCTTCTTGTTCAACAAAAAAACCCTTGTTATATTCCTACCTGACTCTGCGGCAACTATTTTAGCTATCTGACTCCGAAGGTGACTCAGCTCATCCTGGAGCTCTGTTGTTCGGCTCAGTGCTGGTAAACCAGGTTTCTTCAAGGCGAGCAGCTTCTCCTCCTGCTTCCTCAGGTTGGGGACCGAAGCGTTTCGCTGTATAACGGTGAAGGGACTTGGCTTCCACTTGTGCTTCAGTGGGCGAGTGTCGCTTCTATAGGGCAAAAACCTGTTGGTCATTTACAAGGCCCAGACCCCTCCGTGACAACAACCCTCAGCGACTCTTTGCCTCCACCTCAGGACAGCAGAAGACTTCAACACAATGAATTAAGCCTCTGCACCACTATGCTGTATGTACCACTCTACGACCACTGTATGCACCACTGTGTAGGTGTGCTGTGCCACTGTATGTGCTCTCCCTGCGTGACAAGGGACGGAAAGCCTGCCACAGAAATCATGACCCAACAGCAAAAGATGCGGTGAGAGGACGCAGGGACAGAAGTCTGGGCATGCTCACACGGTTTCAAGTGATTTCTCTCCCGGTAACTGTGTCTCCATGCCAGGCAGCGCACCGGGTGCACGGGGGAAATGTCACTCACCCATTAACTTCCGCCTCTGATTTCAAAGTCCGTTTTATCTTTCACAAGACATCTATTGCTATTGTCCCGCTTTAAGGACAGAAGTTCAACTGACCAGAACCAAACTCCTGGGGGCAAAACATTTTAATCCTGGGAGAACTCAACTCTTCAACTTTCTAACCAGAAACCACCACGGATCAGGGGGGTTACTCTGCACACATCTTTCAGTCAGTAAAATATGGCATGGCACAGGCTCTTAGCACTTCCTATGGCAATTCTTCCCTGGGTCCTTTGTTCGATTTTTTGGGTTTTTTCCTGTCTCTTGGGAAAAATGTCTTTTCAATAGGTACCACAACAGACCTTGAGAGGACTGGAAGCTGTGATAATTTGATCAGTGTCTGGCCTGTGCTGTGCGAAATAAACGAGTGTAATCGGACCAGCAGACACAGAGATGAAACCAACCTGACTCTGGCATATGTTTCTTCATCATCTGCTGCTATCCACACGATGTCTGCCAAGGTGGGGACTGGAGGGACATCATTTAAATACAGCTCTGACACATTTGGTAGAACCTAAAAAAAAAAAAGTTACATTAAGGAGACGGCGGTCCTGTCTCCTGAAGCGGCCCCAGGTGTGCTGAACTGGCTGTCAGAGCCCTTCTCCTCTGCACCAGGTCAGCAGCTGCATCTGCCAGATGTGTGACAGCAACACCATTTGGCATACGGAAACGTAGCGCTTCCGTGTGTCATCTTCTGCATGTGTTCTTGTGTGTCCTGCGGTGTTACTGTGCTCTGTGGGACTGAAGAGCAAGGCAGCGAGGGGATACTTGATACAGCTCAGCACGCTGCCAGGGCCACATGCAACACTTTGCCACTACAAGTCCCAGCGCTGTCCTTGGGCTTAAACAGTGATGTAAGTGCTTCCATAAACATTTTGCTGTTTAGCAAACACAGGCCCAGAGGGCATGGGGCTTGCTGGAGGTCACACAGCAAAGCACTGGTTCAGCTAACCCAGTCCAGAGATGCCGGTTTAGGAGGTATTTTCCTCAGGTTGCCAACAATCACTTACCAGAACAGAATTTCCAAAAAAAAGGAATTAGAAGAATCTTAAAATTAACTACACAGCTATGTGAGTTTTGTGAATACAACTCTGCAGACACAAGTGTTGACAGAACAGCAGCTCCCGACAGCGCCTTGTCTTGCTCCAGAGTAGCAGCTTCCTATATGCAGCCACCAAACCCCTCACTAGCCCTCTTACCTCAAAGGATGCTCTGGGACAGGGTTTTAAAGGGAGGTTTGACCCAATCCTCCTGACAACGCTGCGTGCTGAGCCATGGGGTTTGTTCTGCCAGATGGGGATCGTCTACGAGAAGCCATATGACATCATTAATATTTCAAGTCAGTTGCCCTTCTTAAAATCTACTAAATTGGAATAGTCTTACACAATCAGCTCAAGAGCTCCAGTCCCTTTTTATTTGTTCGGTGATAATTTTAATTTGGAACCTGCTAATAACCAAGGTCCTCATTCCATAAAACTGTGTTTCAGCTGAACACACGCGAAAGTCAGCCAGTTACTAAGGGGCATTTTAAACATGAACGCAGTATTTTCAGGATTGAAAACTAAAAGCACTCAGCAACAGACACTGAGCTCCAAATAAAAACACATCAAAAGGAGGAAAACCGCGTCACGTGAGGGGCCCAGGAGAAAAATGAAATCAGCTTTAGTCTCATTCAAAGGGACGCTCTTGCTTCCACGTGATCTTTAATACAAGCAGCACTGGCGAGGCTGCGAACACTTCTTGTGTGAGGACAAAGGGGCAAGCATGTCAACGCCTATCCCAGCTGAGAGGTGATGGGAGCAGCCTGGGAGGGCTGCCAGAAACAGCAAATGTTTTAGCAACCTCTGGATACTTCTGAAATGGATTCAAATGGAGTGCTTTGTCCCGTGACCGTCTTCCCCTCCGCCAGTGTTAGGGCTGTCACAGGCTCTCAGGACAGGAGGCAGCACAAGACTCTGGACAGCGAACACCACAACAAAGAACCAGAATCCAAACAGGTTATATTGCTCAGCCCACCAACAAATCCATTAATTTCTTTATTGCTGGAGCCTGGTATGCACACAATAAGAACACTGGTCTTATGCAGTTAAGGTTTACAATTACAGACTCACAGAATGCCAGCATGGCAGAGGCTGGCAGGGCCCTCTGGAGATCCCCCAGCCCAACCCCCCGCCAAAGCAGGTGCCCCCAGCGCAGGGGCACAGGGACGCGTCCAGCTGGGGTTGACTCTCTCCGGAGAAGGAGACTTCACAGCCTCTCTGTGTCAGGCAGCCTGGGCCAGAGCTCGGGCACCCTCACGCCAAACAAGTTCTTCCTCACGTTCAGGGGGAACTGCCCGGGCTCCAGTTTGTGCCCAGTGCCCCTCGTCCTGTCGCTGGGCACCACCGAAAAGAGCCTGGCCCCGTCCCCTGGACACCCGCCCTTCAGATATCGATGAGCACTGAGGAGATCCCCTCCCAGCCTTCTCTTCTCCAGGCTGAACAGCCCCAGGGCTCTCAGCCTCTCCTCACAGCACAGATGCCCCAGTCAATTCCCAATGAGCACTCTCAATGCAGTCTCTGAGCTGGGAGTGCACTGACTGCTGTGCCGGCCCTTTGGCTACCGGGGCCCGGGGGAAGGGATCCGGGGGAGGGGGCCCTTCGGGCACCCTTACACTCACGGAGTCCGCCGCCATCTCCGGCTCTGGCGGCGGCCGCCGG